>JASGXE010009464.1:0-15985 GCA_030068105.1 Sinentomon sp. SZTP_YWyxl
AAAAGGGAAAACCACATGTGTGGGTAAATTAATTCCGCCGCTTCTCCACATGCTCCACAAAGATGTGGCACAGCGAAATCTGTCCAAAATAATTCCATTTGTTGGAATGAAACGCAACATCTATCCAAAGTAATTTTGGTCGAAAATATTCTTCACAAGAAAAAATATTCCAAATATTTGGCACACCATTTGCAGCACAAAAGTGCAGTTATTTCGTCCATGTGGTGTTGGATGTGGAAGATTTTTTGACCAGAACACTTTTATCTGAACGAATAAATGCAAGGTGTGCTTTACTTAATGGGGCCCCCTTTGATTTTATCGCTTTGACATGAAGTGAAGAATTAAATCCAGATCAACGCTTAGCATTTTATAATGGTCTCAAAGACTTGACAATTTGGGAAGAGTGATGGGATACGACACAAACAAATTTGATGATGAAATGGGGTGTGAGAAAACAAGTCACTGTTCCTGTCGTTCGGAAGCGATATCAGGCAACGAGGAACGCAACAATTGGTGCATCTTTTGCAATTGCCGATTTGCAGGCCAATTTCGTTTAATTCCAATCATGAAATTTAAAAAGGCGAACGATTTGAATGAGGCTGGCACACTTGTTTATTTTTCTCTGCTTTTTTTTTGTAAATAGAAACGTGGCATCAAACGTTTTGAATTTTATGGAGGAAGTTGTTTATCCACGGCTACCTTTTTGGTGATGGCAGTCTACAAGCCGAGATCAACGCAATCATCGGGTCTCTCCAATAAATGCAGAACATTTCGGAACCAATCGGCTGACTGGAGTTCCCTTCTGCTCTCCTTCATTTTCTTGAATTACCGTTCCTTGTGTAGCTTGAATAGGAAAGGCAGACAAGGATGAAGGAAGGGTAGTATTTCTTTCTGACTTTAACAGTAAACCTAACATGGCTGGGATCCTTTCATGGAAGGGATTACTGATTGGTTAAATGGGAAAGGATCCACTCAACCAATCAGTAATCCCTTCCTTTAAGGATCTCATACAACCAATCAGTTATCCCTTCCTTGAAAGGAAGGGATAACCCTTCCTTGAAGAAAGGAAGGGATAACTGATTGGTTGAATGGGATCCTTTCAAGGAAGGATCCCTTGAAAGGAAGGGATAACTGATTGGTTGAATGGGATCCTTTCAAGGAAGGGATTCCTGATTGGTTGAATGGGATCCTTTCAAGGAAGGGATTACTGATTGGTAGAATTGAACAGATTGGGTCATGTGAGTGAGGAAGTAGTGCGAACCTGTACAGTTCATTTTTTCACATATTCAGTGCAGGGGAGTGATGGCTCCACCTCTTGCACTCAGTTCCATTTGGAACAACCACACATGAACCAACCTTTGATCATGTTCCACTGTCAAGACACAAGAAAGCAGACAGATTGGCGAACTGACAAACCAAGCCATCGGTTCAGCGCAATGAAGTGGCATTTTGGTATTTGTTTGGTGGAGTCACCCTTCTCTGTAAGCCCGTATTCTTTTCGGTGATTTTTTGCATTTGTTGCAAACACAGAACATTCAACGGACAGCACTGAATTCACAAGAAACAGATGGTCGATAGGGTAAAAACAGCAACAAGTTAATAAATAACCATCATGATGGGATGATGGCTTGGTGACATGATTGGCATTTCAAGACGAAACCCGATTGACCAATCTGCACCGTTAATTTGTCACATGGGCAAGTTTCTGGGACTAAAATCACCCCAAATAGGCCGTTCAAATCTTCACACAGCATGTGGGGCATAACATCTTTATGTAGTACCCAACCTACACTACTGTTAACGTGTGTCCAGTGCCATTGCTGTTCAATGTGGTACAGTTCATTTCATCGCCGGAAACTCGAATTTGAATGCCCGACGAATGTTGGTACTGCCTCCTTCGAAACCACTGCTTTCCCATTCCCAAATGGGGTATCCTGAAGCAGAGCAGTTCTCGTTTGGGGTGATCGCGACCATGGCTCTCAATACTGATCGTTGAAGATGACTTTGTGGTGCAGGTGTGGCAGACGTCATTCTGCTTAGAGAGTTGCTCTAATCCAGAGTTCAGCGACGGGAAGCCGCTATCTTCTGTATGACACCTGTTGTGGCTATTTTGGCGTACAGAATTGTAGTGTCCATAATAACCATAGTGTGATTTGGCCCTTCGCAGCGAGGATTCCTTGGAATTAACTCCAGGGGTGGGTGAACCATCATGTTTAGTATTTAGGCGTTCACGTCTCCCGGTGTAGTCAGACGTGTGCCGCTTTAGGCGGATTTTGTTCTTGAATGATTTGGTCGATGGTACCGCGAGGTAGTTGACTTTCGCATTTGCGGGTGTCGGGTTCAGGGCGTTTGTCTCGTGGTCGCCTGCCAGCCCATCCTCGATGCGGTCAGGCCAACTGTTACCGCTGAGTGAGGATGAAGACAGGGATGAACGGCGTGTTGACGTCGAAGTCCTATGGAGGCGTACAGACCTGCAGCTGTACCCCCTCTTCAGTCCAGGGCTGTCATTATCGATGCAAGACATGTTACCGAGGTTTATCACAGAGTGCATTGGGGAAGGTGGCTTGTAACACCATGGTAAGAACGTTATTATGAACGTCTTACGGTAGCGGTCACTGAGGGCACTGTAGAGCAGAAAGTTAGCAGCTGGATGAACTGCTACCAGGAAGTTAAAAATGTTCCCTAGTCCACGGAGCAAAATGTCTCCATTTGACCCTTGAGGTGGCTCGTAAAATGACGTATAAATGAGCGTCACTGCAGTTGGTAATTGGCACACTAAAAACAATATCACAACCGCTATGAGTGTTATGGTAATCTTTTGTTCTTGGCATCCAGATGTTCCCGAGTGGGTTGTGGGTGGGCCGCGGGCACCGCCTTCCCCGCCCTTGCCATGCTGGGTCATCTTCCTCCGCTGCTTTTGACTCTCGTGTACCGAGAGGATGAGGAAGGTGTTGAAGAATGCCAGCAAGCCGAGTGGCAAGAGGATTACTGCCACCCCCGTGAACCAATAGTAGATTGTCCGATAGGTCTCGTTCTGACCCAGGGGGCTCTGAGCAAGCTGCATGCGTGTGATGTTCAGATTCTGATCCCAGGTTGTGGTCACTTCCCATTCGAATGGGGTTGTAGCGGTTACGGCGAAGCAGATCAGGTAGACCATTATGATGACTTTTTTGGCCCGTGATTCAGTGCAGAGCATTTTGCCACGAATCGGGTGGCAAACAGCGATGTACCGTTCAACTGTGAATGATACTGTCAGCCAAACTGAAGTTGTACCTGAAAAGCAGGAAGAAAAATCAGGATAACAAAAATAAGTGGTGTTGTTGATCAAATTTTCCAGAAATTGCAGCATCATTTCTATCTCTAGCAGCTTTGCCAAATGTCAAGGTGTTTAGTCCTGGCTGAGCTCGAATCCCTCAGTTCGAATGTTGATTATAGCTTTTGATGCTGGTTTTCCACGGAATGGTACTAAAATGCAGTTTTTGTTGTTCGAAAATGCTTTCAAAAAGCAGAGTGGGAATGGGATAGCATAGTTCCCGTGGTCGTTCTGACATGAAGGTGCAGAAGGGTACAAATTTTCCTGTGATCAATGCCGGACTAATTTGGCCTGACTAATTGGTTTCCCTTTATTTGTTGAACTGTCTGTGACTGCTGACTGCAACGCACTGTGGAATTTCCTTCACAACCATCTCATGTTACTTCTCAAAAGAGATCCCAAAAAGACCAAACGATTCGATGTTAGGTGTACCTTTGGTTAATGATATTGTAGGTTGAGATCACTCTTGCACCTGAAACGTCGACGTTTTTATGTTGCCTGTCTATCCTCCAGAACAATTAGAACCGTTACTGTCTGCAAAGGAGAATATTTCTCTCAACAATTCACTCTTTATGCAATTCATTCAGCAGTCGCTTCAAACTCGCATTTTCCAACTGTTTCAGCTGGACGTTTATGAGTCAAAAGAAGAGGGGAGAATGCACAATTCCAGCCCTCTCTCTTGATGACAGTTAGTGCATTACCGAAAAATAAAAAAGCCGATGTCACACAGAATTCCAATCCAGTTTCCAGAAGAGGCAGCCGTCTGTTTCACCAATTTCTGGCTGTCCACCATCTGAATCGCAGTGCTGCAATGGTTGAGGTTATTCCCAATGAATTATAATCTATTTCAACAATAAAGGCTTCCATTTCTGAAACTGTTTCTACACAATCTGTTTTACAATGAGTGCAAAGAAAGGCCAGGGTTTTGACAAGATTCCCATGATCCCGTTAGAATCTCAACGCCCCACTCTGTAGATTTCTTGAGGTCCTTTTTTCAAATGTTGCTGTATCTGGGAAGTATCCCGACCACTGCAAAAGAGTCAACATCTGTCCTGTTCCTAAAAAGGGTGATCTGAGCAGCAACCACAATAACTATAGGCCCATATCTCTTGTGTCCACTGCTCCAAAGGTGTTCGAAAAGCTTCTGTGCAATTTCAGATATGACTTTGCATCTGCAAATAATCTAATCCATCCAAACCAGCACGGTTTTCAACGTTTCAAATCATGTGAAACATCTCAACGAATTAGTGTATATGAAATTGCATACAATTTTGAACAGAAAAATCCAACAGACGCTGTGTTCATTGACTTTCCAAGGCATTTGATTTTGTTGATCATTCCATTTTGCTGCAAGAACAGCAAAAATTGTGTTTTCCACCTTTCTTTCTTCCTACTTGTCTTTGAGAACTGCTGCTGTTATAGTTGACGAGGTGCCCTCACGCACCTTCCTCGCATTTCGCACTGGCGTTTCTCAGGGCAGTACTCTGGGTACTCGACAATTTGTTCTTTTCATAAATGATATTTTTGAGGGAATAATCTGCGGAATCGGACTTTATGCTGATAACATTGTCCTTTTCAACACCACATTCGGTCCAGATGATTTCGTGCTGTTGCACAAAATCTTGACGCACTGCAAAAATTGAGCAAAGTCCAGGATGGCAATAAACATTTCCAAGTGCGCAGTTTTTCACTTTTTGCCCTTGCATCTTCAAAAGACTTTCATGCCAAACTATTCCATCAATGGCGAAGTTCTACAAAAACAAGAATGGCAATAAACATTTCCAAGTGCGCAGTTTTACACTTTATGCTGCCCTCGCATCTTCAAAAGACTTTCATGCCAAACTATTCCATCAATGGCGAAGTTCTACAAAAACAAGAATGGCAATAAACATTTCCAAGTGCGCAGTTTTACACTTTATGCTGCCCTCGCATCTTCAAAAGACTTTCATGCCAAACTATTCCATCAATGGCGAAGTTCTACAAAAACAAGAATGGCAATAAACATTTCCAAGTGCGCAGTTTTACACTTTATGCTGCCCTCGCATCTTCAAAAGACTTTCATGCCAAACTATTCCATCAATGGCGAAGTTCTACAAAAACAAGAATGGCAATAAACATTTCCAAGTGCGCAGTTTTACACTTTATGCTGCCCTCGCATCTTCAAAAGACTTTCATGCCAAACTATTCCATCAATGGCGAAGTTCTACAAAAACAAGAATGGCAATAAACATTTCCAAGTGCGCAGTTTTACACTTTATGCTGCCCTCGCATCTTCAAAAGACTTTCATGCCAAACTATTCCATCAATGGCGAAGTTCTACAAAAACAAGAATGGCAATAAACATTTCCAAGTGCGCAGTTTTACACTTTATGCTGCCCTCGCATCTTCAAAAGACTTTCATGCCAAACTATTCCATCAATCCCGTCAAAAAAACTCTCATGAGTTTTTGAAAAAATCTCATGAGGAAATGTCATGAGGAATTGGGTCTCATGAGTTCGCTCAAACCTCATGAGGTTCCGGAAACTTCATGAGTTTTTGAAAAAATCATGAGACCCAATTCCTCATGACATTTCCTCATGAGATAAACTGTCATGAGTTCATTCCTATCTCATGAAAAATGTGTTTTTCTTTCAAATCTGATTAGAAGTTCTTTTGTAATTTTTCACAAATCTCATGACATTGCCATTTCCAAAAACCAGTCCAATTCCCATGAGATTTATCTGTTTCATATCTCATGCGAAGTCCCAAAAGTCTCATGAGTTGGATTGCTTACGTTTCGGTAGGTATTGAATTTCACACAAGAAAATGTAATGAGAATTATGTGAGAAAGAACTGCATGAGTTCTTGCAATGAGAATTCTCATGAGGAGAGAATTATTGTATGAGAAGTCTGAATGATTTTCATGAGAATTTTCAGGCAAAAAAGTGCATGAGAAATTCAGGTGAGAGAACATCATGAGATTTCCTTGAAGAAAACTTCATGAGAAGTCTGAATGAACTTCATGAGATTTCTCAGAAGAAAAGTTCATGAGATGTCTCTAATGAACTTCATGAGATTTCTCATAGGAAAACGTCATGAGATTTCTCAGAGAAAACTTCATGAGATTTCTCAGAGGAAAACTTCATGAGATTTCTCAGAGAAAAACTTCATGAGATTTCTCATGGGAAAACTTCATGAGATTTCTCACAGGAAAACTTCATGAGATTTCTCATAGGAAAACTTCATGAGATTTCTCAGAGGAAAACTTCATGAGATTTCTCATAGGAAAACTTCATGAGATTTCTCAGAGGAAAACTTCATGAGATTTCTCAGAAAAAAAACCTCCTGAGAAGTCTATATGCACCTCATGAGAATTTTCAGATGTAGGGAATGAGATTTTTCAATGAATCTCATGAGATATTTTTAGAAATCGCATGAGGAAAGCAATAAAATGGCATGAGGTTCATGTCCGGATCTCATGAGACGCGAGAAAAAAGGAATGAGATTTTGAAAGGAATGGAATGAGATTTTTCTGGAAAATGGATGAGGAAGGCAGCTCATGAGAAAATAAAACTCATGAGAAATCTCAGATGTAGGGAATGAGATATTTTGATGAATCTCATGAGATATTTTCAGAAATCGCATGAGGAAAGAAATAAAATGGCATGAGGTTCACGTCCGGGTCTCATGAGACGCGAGAAAAAAGGAATGAGATTTTAAAAGGAATGGAATGAGATTTTTCTGGAAAATGACGAGGTAGCTCATGAGAAGCTAAAACTCATGAGAAATCTCAGAAAAAAAATCATGAACTTCATGAGAATCTCATGTTTTAGGGAATAAGATTTTTGAAATCCCATGAGATTTTCACACGAACAAAGCAATAAAATGGCTGGCATTCGGTACTTTCGGATCTCATGAGATGCGAGCATTTTGTGAGATTTTGAAATGAGTGGTATGAGATTTAGGCGGAAATGATGAGGCACCTTGAGATTCTGGAAAAATTGATCCTCTCCGAAAATAATCTCCAATTCTCATGATTTGAACGAAACTTATCTGATCAATTTATGCCTCAAAACTCTTATTTTCAAATACCTTTTACACAAATATAACATCATTGCACTGTCAAATGTTATGTGGTCACAATGACTGCCAGTGCTGAAATGGTGATGGAAGTCGTGCTTTTCTGAGATGCATTTTCAGCAATGTTTCTCAATGTTTTTGAGGAACTTGAGTTGTCATTTCTTATTGATCGGGTAACATCCAATGAAATTTGTGAATGAAGGACTATGAATAATCTCATGAGATTTGAATGAAAGGAATGAAATTTGAAAAATTGCTGTGGTTTCTTGAATCCTGAACATTATCGGTAACAAATAGTGAAAAATTATTCAGACTTTGCATCATCCAATGTAACAAAAACAAATTTAGGCTGCATGTGTTGCCTATTTTTTAAAATGAAGGATGTTTGTCAAAGAACCCAAACTAAAGCATCAAACATGCCGGTACCTAACCGACGAATTTCAGGACTTCATGTCAAAAAATTAGAAATGCTGAAATGAAATTTTGAAAGGCATTTTATTTGAATTTTCAAACAAATGTCAACCAAGGGAACCTTCTCCTGCCACTACCAGAGCAATAAAACTGCAGACAAAACTTCAAAACCGGCAAGCAAGCATGTGGTTTTCACTCTTCAGTTAGATTCCATTTGCAATGTTAAAAGATCAAGCTTCATAATTTTAAGAGTAACAAATATTAGTTTAAAGCATAAGACAACTGGACTGACTTCCATGGTCGATGACAACTCTGGCATATTGATACATACCTACCCAGTTAAAAATGGAGCTGCTAAATCATGGAAATTTATCAGCCCAATTTGACCAAACAGAAAAAAGTGGAGAGAAACTTTCCAAACAAATTGATATTCTAAAATATAGGATGTGTTGGTACAAAACCTTGATTGTGGCACATTATTTGCAACGAAAAATATTGGCATTATCACAACACAAAAAAATTCAGATGTATGGAAATATAGGGTGTCTAATACAAACATAGGTTTGTGCTCTTAATTTTTTGCATGCTTTGGTCAGATATTCCCAAAGGGAAGGGTCTAATGGGTGGGGGTAAGCTGTCAGATATTGTGAGTGAAGGGGTGCGGCTGAAGACAATTTTGGAGGTTATAATTTCATGACTGACATTTTAGGGTATAGCCCAGAGAGCAGGGGGCGTTGCGTCAGCTGCCTCCAAGCGGCGGTTAAGGGGCAGAACCCCTGGTTGCAGGTTTGGGGCCGAATCCAATCCTCTGAGATGAAACAAATTCAAAAATAGGTCAGGTTCTTGGAAATTCCCCAGGCCAGCAGCACACCCCGGTACCTATTTTTTCCGATTGATATTTCCATGTGCTTGTTTGGAAAAAACATAGAGATATCACTTGGGGTTGGTCGGGGGAAATTTAGATCGCGGGGAATGGTTTTCAGGAAAAAGCTGTGCTCTTGAACGTGCAATTATGTCCCCCCTTTGGAGCCAGCATGCGGCACAGACCAGTGTGTCCCGTTTCTGTCGGCTAGTCGGTTAGCTCAGGTTAGGTGAAGTGAGATTGGGTTAGGTTTGGTTAAGTTAGGGTTCTCCCTGTAGTGAAATTGAAACATATAACTTTAAACAACCTGGACCTCACCTAACTCAGTTTGCAGGGACAAAAAAAAAAAGAACAAAGCAGGAACAAAGAAAATAAAAAAAGAAAACCGTTTGTCGATGCCAGAGAGGTGCGCAATTGCATAACACATCGAAAAGGAACACCCTATACCGTCTGATGGTGCAAAGGGAGGACACAATTGCACGGCTCAGAGAACAGCTATTTTCTGAAAATGTTTCCCGGCGATCGTGCAATTGTGTTCCCCCTTTATAAACGACACAACCCTAAGTTACCCTATTCTGTGTGTATCGCAAGTGGTCTTCTTGGCAAGGGGACCACTGGTCTTCGTGGCCAGAGGGGGTAACCTCCTCTATCCCACCCCTATGGGAATGTAGTGGCTATCAAAACAATTCTCCATCGTCGATTTTTTATTGCAACATCAGTGCATGCTGGTAACCTGCCTTGTCGACTGGTCTTGTGTTTTTGTGCAGTTCCTCTTTAGATGAGATGCACTTCGTTTCTGGGTGAGTCTCGATGCCCATCATCCTTGTCGTGTTTTGCATCATTAAATGCTATTGGCAGCTTAACAAGCATGCTCAGTAAGCTTGCCTTAATCCTGTTCATATGCGGACGGGTTGATCATTTGTTGGGGTTAAGTCATTTATACGGGGGGACATTTGTATTGCATGGTCGCAGGTAAACATTTTCAGAAAACAGAAGTAACCTAAGCCGTGCAATTGTGTCCCCCCTTTGGCACCAGCATACGGCACAGGGTGTGCCTTTTCTCTGGAGGGTAGGTAGTCGGTTGGGATAGGTTAGGTGCTTTGGATAGGTTAAGTTAGGTTAGGGTAGGTTAAGTTTGCATGACGTGATAGGTTAGGTTGGGTCAGGTTAGGGTTCACTGTGCAGTGCAAAATTAACGAAGAACGAGAATTTGGCATACGGCAAGCCTACCGAACCCTTTTCTCTTGGATTGAGGAAGAGATGAACAAGAGTCGATTTTTCATGCATTTGAAAAAGGAAAAAAAAGTCGATGGAAAACACATCCCATAGACATGTGAGCAATCACAACTGCATGAAAAACAGGTCTGTCACAAGGTCGTATGTATGGACAGTTATTGCTAAAGGTTAAATGAAATGTATCAATTTGAATTCCATGCAACAAAGAACAAGAATCATGGACTATGCTACATACCAACCATATTCGCCTCGTGTCTTGCCAGAACCAGCTTAATACCATCTCTTTCAAAAATAAGTTTATAGGTGGTTAAAAAAATTCTGTGAGCAAATGGCAGACTGGGCTATGTCACATTATGGCCAAAATGGGTTATATGCACCAAAAAATTCCTGTCATCATGCTGCATGTTATGTCAAAAGGAGATATCTCTATCTTGCTCCTGTAAAAAGTTATTAGACTTTTTGTGCTGCAGAAGTGGGATAAGTCAGTGTTTTTTGCAAGAACCACGGGTACTGCAGGGACAGGACGAGGCAACTGGACATATCCTACGCTCAGATAAAAAATTTATATGATGATTTCCCTAAATGGGTCAAAATAACATATCCCTTTTAACACAGCATGCTCAGAGGTGATATTTACTGTTTTGTCCCTTTCTGCCCTGTCACACCAGTTTTCTTACAATCACCACTTATCCCTTTCTGTTGTTTTTTGTTGCAACCATCTACCATCATTCTCTTTGAAACAGGTCTACTGGCTGATGATTATCACCCAAAACGAAAGTCTGTGGCTGAAGGTGGCAGAAGCTGCACAAACTTCGGTAAAGATTGGATGGGGCAAACTGAATTTCCAGCATGTGATGGACCCCGTTCAAAATTTGAACGGCTCAGGTGCTGGACATTCAGTTTGGACTACTTTTTACGTTCTTATTACTTTGGAATCCAAACTGGTTGACCAGAACCAGAGGGATCCCTGTCCAGGGATTCCTCTGGTTTGGATTCAACCAGTTTGGATTCCAAAACTTAGGAATAACCAGTTCGGATTCAGGCCTACTTGCACAACGTGGCGAATATCATTCTGTTCCTGGGCTGCAGGTATTATTCATGGCTGGTTTGAGCTTTAGACCCTTGTCATGATTGAGGGGGAAAGACTCTGTGATGATCCGAGGGAGAACGACGTTGTTCCAACCATAGATTTTGCCATTTCTGTGTTGCGAATTGCTACCATGGCTTAGCCTATGCCATTAACATGTGATAGACCCTGTGATGATATTCTGAGGGAGAAAGACCTTACACCAACCATTAACTTTGTTTACTCCCTGTGCTGGTTTCCAAATGGAAATACTGTTGCTTTATTATAATATTATTGGCACGATATCAATGGAATGACGAAGTTTGATCATTTTTTGTTATGTGTAAAGACTTTCATCATTCTTTTCGGACGGAAATACTTTTGCATCCAGACCACTTATCATTTTTCACACACTCCATTTCCTGTGGAGTTTCCCAGTGTTTCCAGAGACACAGCTTCTGAAACTAAGTGGAAAAGCTTTGATGGGATATTTTCTATACAGGCTTCTTTAAAATCCACATTCTAATGTGACCTCTGTGCGGAAGGGATAAGTCACAGGTTATCCCGTTTTGATATCAAAATTTACGACCTGACATTTAAATGAGACAACTCACAACTTGTCCCTTTTTGGCAAATCAGCAGCTCATAAAAGGCTATGAGCAGTTGATTTTCAAAAATGGGATGAGTGACAAAAACGTGCCTGGAACACCCAACAAGCGAGCAATGAATGCGAAATTCAGCAGCACCCCTCCGGAAGAAAGATAGCTAAATGAAACCAATGACACACCCAACATATTTGATCTAAATCTGGACCAAAATAAAAAAAACCGTTTTTCTCGAAACTCAAAAAATGACTTGACCCAGTCTGCCATTTGCTCACAGAATTGTCCTTTTGTTATTCTGCGCACTGCACAGTCTACTGTGCAGTGCACAGTCTACATAAACCAGATAAATGCAACTTGGCACCAACCAGGAGTTACAGTATTTACGAAGAAGAGTGGATTTCTAGTTGGTGTATATGTTTCTCCATCACATGTTTCATAATGCATTTAGTTGGTTCTTGCAAGACAGTGGCGAGTCAGAATATTTCTTTGCCATAGACTTTTGTAGCAGAGTTATTACCTATGCATTGAAAGACATGTCTCCCACGCATCATTACACCACATCAATTGCATCATAGAGTGGGGTGTGATCCGATTCCGGGATGCAAGATTCAGGGTTGTCCAAATTATGAAAATTTTGTGAAAATTAACATTTTCAAGCATGGGCAAGCACACCATCATCTTTGGAGAAGCGAGGTGAACAGAAGTTATTCCATGGGATCTCAAGCCCCATGGGAATTTCTACCTCTCCTCCCCAAAAAAATAAAATTTCACGAATATGAGCCGATGGTATTCCGTTCCGTTTTCTCCCAAATTGCTGCAAAAACAAATCCCCTCCCCGCTGGGGCGCTCTAATCCTCGGACTCCCGCCCTCAATGCACCTTAGGTACTTCCCCCGTGCAAAGCCCCTTACCCCACCCAAAGATACCTGTCTTGCCGATGAGGGCACGAGGCATGCCTAATTAAGCAAAATCTTGAGACTATCGATTGCTTCAGGATTGAATTTTTGGAAAGCAGACGGGCCTGTGGATGTGCCAACCAAAGGTCATTTTCCTTGCTTTACCAGGAGACCAGCTAGCTCAATGAAAAAATATCACATCATGGGACCTTTATCGGCTTCTTCATCATCATCATTATCATCAGCTAGGTCTTATGGACAGATAGCTGGTGGGCCGACTGCGTGTACCTGTACATGAGACCATGTCAAAAATGCTGAAATTGACCTCATGGGACCCCATCAAAATGCCCCATTTGACCTCATCCGACCTTAATGAAAATACTTTATTGACCTCATGGGAACCATGGGACCTTAAAAATGCTGTGTGGGGCTGTATGGGAACTTGTACCATGTGGGGCTGTGTGGGACCATATGGTTATAGGTCCCAATGGGACATTATCAAAAATGCTTTATATGACCTTGTGGCACATCAAATACGTTACTTAACTTCGTGGGACTTTTTGGGATCTTATGGGATCAAAAATGCCCCCTGGAAGTTACCGAAAAGTGCCTGTTTTACCAACCTAAATACCCAGAGTTTCAAACCCATGCGCATGAACCGGATTTCTCCACCGTGAAGAGATCAAGTGTAAAACGGCTGTTTGGAGAGATCCAGTTGAAGGCCTAGGATCACCTGATGAATCATCTTTGGATAGCAACACATTGGTACCTACCACTGGAAACTGATCTTGGTAAATATGCGGAAGCTGCGAGACTTGGACCAAAAAATCAACACCAGCAAGTTGTGCTTTTGTAGGCTTTTAATGTTCCAAAGACATTGTTGACCCATGATGTTCTGCCAACATCTAAGTCAAACTCCCTTGAGCCAATATACAGTGTTTCCCAAAAGTCACCTGACAACCCCAGAAAAGGGCATTGCAGTTTTGATGCAACTCTGGAACTTGGGTGGAGTTTGTTCCAATTCAAATGGAAACACCTGCAGCAGGCAGCCTGCCCGATCTGAACCTGAAATCTGATGGCAGGGGTTGTCAAGTGACATTTGGGAAACCCTGGAGGTCCCACAAATGTCCCATAAAGCATTTTTGATGAAATCCCATAGGTCACACAATGAGATCCCAAGATGCCAAATTTTATGACATGATTCCACATGGTATGGTCACACAGGTTCCATGGGGCTGAAGCCCCATTATAGTTGGCCTACCACAAGTCCCAGTCCCAAGGCTATGAAAGCCCCTTATTGGTCCCAGATGCAAAGGGTTTTAACATCCTCCCTAATAAGATCCCATTTTCACCCTCATGGTCTCACCCAAAGCCATGTTATGTGTTCCTGAGGTGGGCAAAGGTTTTGAAACCTTTCTTTTCTGGTAGGAGTAAGATAACAGTCTCGACTTCTCATATTAAGGTAACTACCCTATCCAATTTATTGGTTTTATACCCTGTTGATGTGGGCCCGCAAAAAATGGGGTTTTGGAGAACCTTTCATTTCTCTTGTGAAGAGTTGAGCATGGCCACTCTCCTCAACATCTGCACATCGACTCTACCATCATACTTTTTTCAACCACTGCTGTTTTCGCTACTCAAATCTATACCCAATAATTTTGAAAACATCTTTACGTATCCCTGGACTCGAATACAACTGGTGGCAAAAGACGGACAAGCAGAAATAATTATGCTACAAATTTTGGTTTCATTGCATGGTTTTGATTCAGTTTGTTTTGTGAGAAATACATTACTCAAACCAGCGCCGTGGGAGAATGGATGGTAATTGGTGAAACCAGTAACTGGGCGAAACCGCAAGGCACGGCGTGAACTAAATATCAAAAAAACCTAAGAGATATTTATGAGACGGATGAGGACGATACCTATTTACTGCTCCATGTGTCATAGTGAATTACCTGCAAATTGAATCAAAAAGGAAAAATCTGGATAGGCTGTTTGGCAGGTATAGGTATTGATCAGGTTGGGAGGAAAGTCCAAATCCCATAGGCCCATCTGTCGTCCTTATGGGCCCATATTATTTGGACTTTCTTGTTTCTTCCCTACCTGATCAATGCAGGTTGATGGAATAACGCCCAATTTTTAGACCGTCTAACCGGAATAACGTCGAATTCTTTTAACGTCTAAAATGGCAGCTTGTCGTCTGGTGGAAATTGCATGCAACGCTTTTTTTTTGCGTGTCATCCTTGCGCAGGAGCCATGCTAATCTTCTCTGTATCGTTCCAATTTTAGTATATGTACTGCTGAAGCAAGTACAACGCTGCCAGATATTGCTTCGAGAATTGCATGCAACGCTGCCAGATATTGCTTCGAGCTCGGTGCCGGAATCCGATTCTAAGCTGATCCAACCTGGCCTAATCTTTGCCTGACCACCTGGCCTCAATTTCTGTGTACCTATCTGGCATCTTCCGATGTCGAAAATCTGGCAACATCGCATTTAGCACATTTTCGGATGCCAAATTAGACGTTATTCCGGTTCGACGTTCGAAAAATTAGACGTTGTTCCGATTTGACGTTATTCCGGTTAGACGTAAAATTAGACCCAACAAAAATTAGATGTTACTCCACGCATCCGATCAATGCTAGCTAACCGAACCTAACCAAATATAATTTTATCGGATTTTCTTAATTTTTTTGCCTGGATTTCTATTTCATTGACAGATGGGGCCAGTAAATAGGTACTATCCCCATCAGTCTCGCATGTTGCCAGTTTTGATGGGTTTCGTACTCGTATCTTGCTGGTTACCTTATGGTTTCGGTCTCGCACGAAGGGTGGTTTTTAAGTTCAACCTGTGCCCCTTTTTTAAGGCTAAGCATTATCACAGTGTTGCTTCTGCATGATTCATGTGAACACTTCTGTTTCTTCTTATTTTGGCTACAGCTCTCTGTGTTTTATTTTTTCATTGACAATATGATCTCATTTTCATTTGACTTCATTTTCCATCACCAAGATTTTCTCTGTGATTTAAAAACATATAGAAAGTGCTAAAAGAAGGACTCAGGATGAAAATTTGGATCCGGTTTAAACTGGGTAAATTCATGATCCAAATCCACAATTAATTCCTTTCTCGTCTCTCATCGCTGCAAACAGGTAATTGTGGATTTGGATCATTGTTCAATCGAGGTCACGAACGACGCAATGGTTGTTGTGAGGAGGCTGGCTGATCAGAATCTTGAAAATTGAAACTGCAACCGTTGGTATAGAATTGGGGATAGACCACACTTGTGTCCTGACAGTTGTTGGGACATTGGTATGCACAAAATTATGATCTGCCAGCCTCCTTCCACATGGTAGCAACCAGGGGCGTCGGAACTAAAAAAAAGCAGGAGGGGCAAGATGTAGGCCGCGCAGCGGCCCCACAGCCGGGGGGGTCCGGGGGGCAGGAGCCCCCGGCGGGATCCAAGGGGCGGAGCCCCTGGTGGGGGGTCTGGGGGGCGAAGCCCCCGAAGCCAAAGACATGCTCCAAAATTTGGTCCTTGA
>JASGXE010009465.1:0-16731 GCA_030068105.1 Sinentomon sp. SZTP_YWyxl
GCAGTCCAGCCACAGTCCATACCACAGATGTGTGAATTTGAACAATTGGAATTTTCACGAGTCACAGCAGTGCAAAAAGATTCACCACAGTCCCACACGAAATAAGCATTAAATGTAATGCATCAGATTGAGTTTAACACCTAGAAAAAAGTGGCAGGGCATGTGGCAAGGTATGCCAAAGCCAACAGTTTATTTGAAATGGGAAAAGAGGAAAAAATATGATTAGGTAGGTAGATACTGAGGAAAAGAACAGGTCGGTAACAATGTGCAAAGTGTACCTACCTAATTGATAGAAATTCCTTAATGGGTAGGTATGTCTCATCATAGTCAATGCATATACTGCTGAGGCTGGATAGTTGAGAAGAGGATTGGCATAGCCAGCTGTAATGCTCTCCTCAAGGTAAGCCTCCAGTAAATGTATTGAATATGTGGGAAACCATGCCTAATGGATAAACTGCCTATTTTTTTATTTATTTTTTATTTTTATTTAAATTGAGGCCTAAAGAAATTACCTAAAGAAACTGAGGGAAAGTGGAAAGCCATGGTCATTCTCTGTTCTAGGAATAAGAGAAGAGATCACTGACATGGTCTAAATGCTCATCAGTCCACAAGAACACATTTAACTTTTTCTTAAAAAAGGAAAAATTATGGCATGTAGTTAACTTTGGAGGAAGTGAATTCCATAAATATGGCCATCTGTAGTTAGGGCTCATTTTGCAACGGTTATTATGGGGCATTGCCGGGAGCAATAAATAATTGTGGGAGACTGACCGAGTCTCCATAAAGCCACTCCTTCTTTGTAATTCAACATCAACAATACATGAATTGCCATTAAGGACATTGAAAACCATAAGACATGTTCGAGAAATAATCAATGAAAAGAAAGGCAAGATCTTCAATGATTTAAACAATAGCAATGAGTGTGCAAGAAATGAAGCAGAAGCAATTTTCCTAACAATAGCTTTTTGTTTCTGATAAATTGGTGTCAGGCGAATTTTGTAAGAAGAACCCCAAGCTTCAATCCCATAAATTAATTTGGAATGAACGAGGCTAAAGTAAAGCATTCTCATTACCTCACTTGGGAAAAAGGTTGACACTCTAGCGAAAATGTAAAACATGGAATTCAGGTATTTCACAAGTGAGTTTGAGTGAAACTCCCAACTCTGCTATTGACCTCTGCAACAATTAAGCTGGGATTTTCCAGAAAATATCCCATGTGATATAGCCAATGCCCAATACCCGAGTAGCTAGCCAGCCAGTCATGCAGGCCCCGTTTGAATAGGTAGCTACCTACCTAATTTGTTTTCTTTTATTTTTGAGTTTTATCTAGAATAAAATAGGTTTTGATTTCGTTGACTGTGCTTCAAAGATGGTGGTAGCAGCTCTGTTTTAGGCGTAACCTGCATAGTGAAAATACTGTGGGTTGGGAGGCACGATTTGGCTTGATTCTTTGTCATCAGCTGTTATTCTGCCATCATAAAGGCCAACACCAGGAAAAGAGAGAAGGTGTTTAGAAAATACTTAATGGTGAGTTATTGTTCCGTGCACTTCATTACATTCTCTTGGTGCAGCGGCAATTCTCTTGTATGCGCTCATGTTTGGTAAGCCAAAAATCCCATTTTGCAACTTTCGCGTAGAAATTGAAGTTTGCAACCTCCACTTACGTGGGACACTCCAAAAGTAATGCAAGTTGCTCTTTGATTTTCTTTGGGCACAACTTTGATAAAGTACACTGGAAAAAACCACTAGAAGCACTCTTCCCTGACATCGATGCAAATTTCCACCTTTCTCATGCAACTGCTTGAAGCCCCACGTTGTTCTAAAGTGGGCTCTCTTTTGCCTCTGAATTGCGTGATTTTGACAAGGGTTGGATATCGTAAAATTGCAGTCATGCCATTGCCAGTTTGATATTTAGAAAAAGAAAAAACTGCACAAGGTGAACTCAGATGTGCCTGTGAATGTCTCACAAGAACCATCTTTCTCTTTTGCCGGGTGACCTAAATTTTCTGGGTTTTATGTGATGTCGAATTTTCATTGAGCTCATTTTTCATGGATTCTGAGAGCCGTCTGAGCGATTCTGGTGTGGATTTTAGGAAATGGCTTCCATGCAAGGATGTTTAAAATTAAACGAGTAGATATAAGGATGTTTTGGCCTAAATCAAGTGCAGTTGACACGTTGTCATCTGCAACTGGTTTTGTGCACCATCAATATTTGGCTCGTTCATAACCTGATATTTTTGCTTGAGATCAAGGGTCATATTTAAAACACCCTGTACCACAGGCAAATTGTTTAATTCTTCAGGCAACACTGGGAAATGAGTGCAACTGGCCACCATGTGCTGCTTCCAAAGTGACAGGACTTTGCTTTCACATTCAAGACAGGGATATACCAGTGAATTGTTCCGATTGGTTTTGTCTCATTTGAAAAATCCATGATTTTCCTTCAGAGCCCCGGAGACATCAAATTCTAGTGCTTGTACAGTTAGTTAGTATCATAAGACTGACAAAGGTCTTCTTTTGCTCAAACGTCTGTCAAAGATCAACACACAAGTGAACAAAAAATTACTGAAATCGCACGTAGGGTTCCCGCACAATGTGCCAACTTGCATTACTTTTGGAGTGACCTACGTAAATTGTGAATAAACCGAGGTGGCTCATCCTTTTTAGTTTGTCATTTCATTACGATTTTATTTACCAACCTGATTTTCTCATCTGATGCAAGCAAGGTATTGGGAATAAGTAGCTTGAGGGAATATAAGTAGCTTGAGGGAGCTTTTTTTTTTTTTTTTTTTTTTTTTTGTTAGACCTTTAGAAATTGCAGGGGAAGTAACTGTTGAAAAAGGATTAAGTGATCATGAAATGGTTTATGTGGACTTACTTTTGGATAGCAAACCAGCCACTCGTAAATCATTCCTCACACCGAAATTTTCAAATGTTAATGCAGAAGTCATAAAACCTCTCCTGGAGTCCGAACTTGATATTTTTACATCACAGGCGGATATGCTTGATCTGGAGCAAATATGGCAGCGATTTTCAAACATGGTATTTAAGTATCAAACAACTGTACCCATAGTTGAAAAGGTGGAAAACTCTCGTCCTCAGTGGTACAATAGGAAAATTCGAAATTTAGAGCGTAAATGCAAACGGAAGTATAAACTTAGAAACAAATCTGCAGTTGAGAAAATTGCCTATGTCAAACTTCTTCAGCAACTAAATGATGTGAAAGATGCTGCTCATCTTAGCCACATAAATAGGATATGCAGAGGGGTAAGAAAAACAACTTTAAAAACTCTGGAGTCTAGTTTCTACTCTTAAAGGTGATGGGAAAAAGTCAATTCCAGGTCTGTTAGATGAAGTAGGCTCTTTAAGACATCAAGACATTGACAAGGCAAATTTATTGAATGATCACTTTGCGCAGGTATTTTCACCTTCAACATGTATTTTCCCCCTTGCAATAATTGATAATAATGACCAAAATGTAGTAGATGATATAATTAAGCCGTGTAAAATTGCCAGGTGGATAAGGCAGATGCCTGGCTCTGGGTGCATGACTTCTGATGGCTTTTCTTTCAACTTTAGCTGTATCCTGATGTGTTTTCAAGGTTCTTGTCGGTGATTATGAAAAAATCTTTAATCCTTGGCCAGTTGCCATCGAGATGGAAAAATGCATATGTTAAACCGATCCAAAGAAAGGTGATCTCAAAAACGTTAATTCATACAGGCCTATTAGCCTAACTAGCCCCTGTTGCAAGGTCATGGAACATATTTTGTCTGAATACCTGAAATCTAGACTCGAATCGGTTGGTTTCCTTCATCCATCACAGCATGGTTTCCGTGCCGGTTTCTCTTGTGAGACACAACTTGTTAAGTTCACCCAGCGTGTTTCAAATGAGATCGACTCTTCCGGCCAGTTAGATGCAATCTTTCTTGATTTTGAAAAAGCTTTTGACATAGTCCCTCACGCGGCTCTCTTAGAAAAACTAAAAAGTGTTAACCTCTGCTTTCCAGTCTTTAATTGGATTGCTGATTTTCTCAACTTCCGTACTCAGCAAGTATGCATAAATGGGGCTTGTTCACAAACCAGGGCCGTCACCTCTGGAGTCCCGCAGGGCAGTGTTCTTGCTCCTACTTTGTTTTCTATTTTTATAAATGACCTTCCCTCTACTGTTAGTTGTCTATGAATTTGTTTGCGGATGACTGTGTCATTTCGCAGGAAATTCACACTCCAGCTGATTCTCTTATATTACAAAATGATCTTAAAAAAATTTTGGATTGGTGTCAGAAATGGGGAATGAGGCTAAACATTGAAAAATGTACTGTTGTCTGCTTTACCACTAAATTAAAGCCCATTCCCAGTACATATTATTTTGGAAACTTGAGTTACCGATTGCTGATCATGTTAAATACCTGGGACTCACCCTAACCAAGACTTTATCTTGGGATGCTCATTTAAATCAGATTGTTCGAAAGGCAAATTCTGCTCTGTTCTTCATTCGGCGCACCTTTTATAATGCTGGAATAGGTGTCAAGGAAAAAGTTTACTTTGCTTTGGTTCGTTCCCTTCTTGAATATGCTTCAACTGTGGGGACCCCTATCGAATTATACAGATTGAAAATTTGGAGAGAGTTCAAAGAAGAGCGGCACGTTTTGTGACAGGTAGATATGCTCCTTTTGACAGTGTTACGTCAATGTTGCAAGACCTTGGATGGACTTCACTAGCTTCACGTAGAATGATCTCCCGACTTGCTGGTTTATTTTTGGGATTAAATAACGTGGGTGGCTGGTCAGAAATAAAGGACTTTTTGCTTCTGCCAAATTACCAAAACAGAAATGATCATGATTTTAAGCTTTGGTCAGGTGCCTTTCACAAAGATGTGGGAAAGTATTCATTTGTGCACAGAACGGTTAGGGATTGGAACTCTCTGCATCCCCGAGTGTTTGGAACCAGGGGTGATATCAATGTCGAAAGGTTCAAACAAAATGTTGAACAATGGTTGTCTGACATCACCATAAACATGTCTTGAAAATTTCGTTTCCTTTATTCCTCTGACATATGCCAAAAATGGCTGTTTATTTTTAATGTACGTGACATATTGTGTGCTTGTTTTATGTTATCCGACTGCTGATTTGCGCCGGGATTAAAACCCCTGCAAATTAAATGTAAATTAAATTAATTAAATTAATTAAAATAGGAAGCTACATGAAAGGGAAAGCAGCAATGGGCCATAATTCCCAGCGGTCAGCATCAGAGATGGGCAAAATGAGTAAGCTTGTTAGGGGTTAAATGGGTTTCTCCCATGGGGGTGTACTCTGGTGATTGGTTTTACCCTGGAGTTCAACAATTGATCTTGGAGCATTCTCTTTTCTGGTTGAAAGATAGGACACCTCAATTCAGTAAGTCAGTAGCAAGCTCATGCAAAGAAAGAAATAGGAATGTGAAAAAATAAGCAATGTAGGTTCGCCAAATTTACCATTGATTTCGACCTGTTTTACTTGTCCCAATTTGAAAAAGAATTTTGAGAATCGGTTTTTTGTATTAGGCATGTGGTCTGTGGGAGCGATTTCCCGCAAAAACTGCCAAACCCCTCCCCAGGGTCTTTTCTTGGTTGGAAGTGGTTGAACGTGACTCTGCTTGCTGTGTCGGTGTCCGATCGAAGGACGTTTTGTTACTGGAAGTGGTTTTGTTGATTTGGAATTGATATTGTTGGTTTAATGATGGAATTGATATTGTTTTGTCATTGCCACTTCGATTAATTGATTGCACTTCTCTTCTCGGTGTTACACGTATTACTTATTCACAGTGTTGGGCATCTGCAACAACAAATTCGGATCGTCTCAATTCATTGTTCATACAAAGTGCTAGCCAATCTTAATGAGTGGAACTAAATTGTTGCAAGCCATGGTTCAATAGATTTGCCCCAAAATTAGCAGCTGTGAGCAGATACGCATTGCTGGGGGAATTTAGCAGCTATCAGTGTGGCCCAGTAGACAGTCCCATCACGCAACCACCCAATTCTATTTCCCCTCTCTCACACTCTATTAATCTCTTTTTCATTGAACAATAATTTCATTACAAGCAACCTGGCCTCCCTCTCCATGCAAAAAAGATCATTGACATCAACAATTATTTTGCCAATGAATGTGGTTGCTCCTTTTCAATTCATTGGCAGGTACCAAAATAAAATACAGCCAAGCCAAAAGGGCGAGTCGCAAAATTTGAGTCTATTAGACCCAAGAATGTTACGAATATATTTCAGGTCAGCTTGGTTGTTCTGTGCAGCATGAATTAGACTCCCAGACGAGGACAAAATGTACTCACTGGCATTTAAAAGTGTGAGGTGTTGGAGAAAATATTACCAGCTATTGGGTACCTACTTGCACTCATTGGAGCCAAACATGGTAAAGAAGTACGAAAATATTGTTGTTGAGTCCGGGTACCTGCAACGCAAAAAGATTGGAGCATAGGCACCGTAATCCTTGAAACTTGAGGAGAGGATATGTATCATGCACGACCCATATGAGAGGATATGTATCACGACCCATATGCTGACCTCTCTTCACGAATTCTAATGCACAGTGCAATTCTTGGCACATTACCTACATGGATAAAGTCGCTGAAACAAAATTGGTGCAAAAGTCACAAATTGGGGTTTTCTCAGGACCAAATAAAGGTAAAGCGCATAGGTAGGCCTACGCAACTATAATGTCTTGATGAGAAAAGCAAATTAGGAGAAAAGAGCAGCAAGAAATTGAGGTTGAATGCCTAATTGAGGTAGGTGCTTGTTAAACAGGACATAAAAAACTGTTAGATGTAAAAGATTTCAATCATTGATTTATTTTGTTCCCCTATTTATTGGTAGGTAGCTCTGCTCCTGAACTGGTAGATGGTAGAAACACAAAACAACATGAAGTAACAGTGACAATGTCAAATTACGATTTACCTAACAATCATCAATCAACTTACTAAAGGGCGATAGAATGGATGAGCTGGCTGGCAATGTGCTGTGCGAACAAAAATAAAGAATTGAAATAGGGGAATATGGAACAAGATGGAATCTTGGACAATATGGCACTTCTGGGTATTTAAATCACAGGATGAATATGGCAACGCTGCGAATTGCGATAGACTCAATTCCAAATTCGTGCAGAATGTTCAAGTCTGTGGATGTTCTTTTTCCATGAGATATCCAAAAAGAAACGTGAGGCCACCTCACCTTGTTATCATTTAATTGGCAGATGAGACTTGAATGTTTTGTGCACCACGATGTTATTTTCAGTGTAATGGTCGGGTTGTGGGGTGTTACCATACCGAGTATGATGCTGTAGTGTCCATCCATTGAGCTTGCAGAAACCGGAGTGACCACTGGTAGGCACTCATTCCATATTCCATTATTGTTTGCCGAAAGATAGTTCTTTGTGAATCTTCTTTGGCCGATGCCCCGAGATAAAACGTTGGGGCAAGAGATGGAGCCCATTTTCAGGAAAGTGCCGCTTGGCTCATCATGCAATTCTCTACATTTGAACATGAAAAACTGTCAATGCATTGATCATTTCGAGCGGAGAGTTTGTAAGTCATAGAAAGAATAAATTGTGCCTCAAAATTACAAGAGGAAGACATCCGGCGAATCTTGATTTAACTTTTTGAGGTTGGTTGGCTGGCACACCCCTGTTATCCGATAAGGTGTGAACAACTGCAGTTGAGTCCTGTTCAGGGATGGGTAAGTATTATACTTAAGTATTATACGTGAGTTTTCTACGTATAATACGTCGTATTATACGTACGTATAAAAGTGTTTTATACGTACGTATTATACGTGTGCAAAAATTTAACATGTGTGACACATGACTTGGGGTGGAATTTAACAAGGAATTCAATTCTGAAGTTATTTCAGAACTGAGGGTAGCGTGGGAGGAATAAAACCTGAATATGTTGTCGGAAATGGCGACGATCGCAGGAAGGGATTATTGTAACAGCTCAACTTGCATTTTTAGATTTTTGTCTAAAATGATGGCTTTGGATTAGCACGCGATACGACCATGTCAAGAGGTTAAAAACACAAAAAATCAAACTGTGACTTTGTTTTTTAATCTCTTGACGTGGTCGCATCACCTGCTGATCCGTTCACAATGCCAACCACTGCTTACAAACATTTATAATGATGGTGGCTTTCTTTTCAAAACAGGTCGCACTGTTGTACAATACGGTCTGTTGACGAAAATCAAGAAAAATAATTGCCATTTTCTCCCGAAATTTCATTTGAACTGAAAATCCCCGGATCCTATGCTCTGCCTATGATACATACATCGACGAACCATAAGATGTCCAAGTACTCAAATGCCAGAATTCTCACTCCCATCCTACAACTGGATTCTTGCTTGCATCTGGCAGCACTTTGATTAACCTTTTTTTTTTCAACGTTTGCAGTTCCTGCAAGATTTTCTGCCACGTGCTCTGCGCTGATCTTGGGCGAACGTTTTTTTAGTCTGCACACCATGCTCTCATGCCATCAAGGCAATCATCAATGGAGAACAGTAAAATTCTCAGAAAACAGCAATGTTCATCACATACTTAGGAAAAGGAAGGGAGGGAAGGGAAGGATATGCGATTGTCAGCTGTACAATCTGTAAGGAGGAATGGGTAAAGTACCTAAGGAGGGAACAGGAGTTCGGAAAACATATTATCGGAATGTGGATGGGACCCAGTCATGTAGCATTCAATAACAGACGGACAACAATCACACAGATGCAATCACTCAAGAGCACCCCTAAGCAAGCATCATCAACCTGCACACACCACACCCATTCACAATCTGAAATGAAATCTACAAAATAGGCACCTAGTGGATAAAAATGCCCAGTGCATTTATGCCAGGCCTTCACTCCAATGCTGTATGCATTAGTGCCTACTTAGGTGTTTCAAGCATGTGTTCTTGCCATTTACTGGCTGTCACTGCCGAGTCGTTTTTCCGGTGACGCTGTCAGACCAGAAAGAGAATTGGCACAGGAATATTGAGTTGGCCCAATGAAGTTGGGTAAGGCAGCTCCGGCTCGAATCCGGCAGTCAGGATTTCTGGGGCCACCCTCGTTATGGAACAAGCTTCCTTAGCAAATGAACGTTGCAAAGGTTAGACAAACCATGGGGTTGGTTTTTGGCACTTTCTCATTGCCACCATTCTCGCATCCATTTGCTGCTTTACAATAATGTCGCCAGTGATGTTATTTTTTGCCTTCTCTTATTTTTGTCATTTTTGGTTTTCTGTGCACTTCTCTCTTTTACCAGGCACATGAGCTGCATGCATCTAGACCTATGTTATAAAAGATGCAAGTAAATAATTCCAATTTGGCAGCATCAACATTCACATGGTTGGTGCACATGCAATTTTGAAATGCATTTTACAATGGTGTGTGACGAATTTCTTGTGTGGCCAACTTGAAAGTAATTGTGGGGCGAACTGGTCAACCGTTTTAATCTTTTTTCCTTTCACTGATGATGATGCTTGTCATTATTTTAATGTGATAAATAGAATGTTCGCATGTTATAGAGCAGCTTTTTCTGCAAAAAATGAGGTATCACTCGACTTTTAGGTTTTATACGTTTTCTACGTGTATTATACGTACGTATTATACGCACGTATTATACGTGGAGTTTTATACGTTTACCCATCCCTGGCCTGTTCTGTATAACTTGTTTTTTTTTCTCTGATTAGTTTGTCCCGTGGTGTTTTGTTTATGATAACATCTGTAATCCTTTGGAATTCATATGTGCACACCTTTGTTCTGTTGTTATGTTCCAGCTGTTCACCTCCCTTATCGGATATTGGCGCTGATGGGGCCCAGGGGATTCCACACACACAAAAAAAACCCCAAATATTTTTTAGCACTTACCTAAATGGCACAAATAGGCCCTGATGCACGTACACAAGGCAGGATTTGGTAATCTTGGTTGGATTTTCTTTTTTAGGTTCACAGACAGGTGGTTTGTGTTGCCAAATCCCATGTTTTGACCTGTTTTGTTTTCAGAAAGCCAACATCATCATGGATGTTGGTGATTCAAGGGATCTTCTGGGCATTGAACGGGAGATGTTAGAATTAGAGAAGGAGAAGCTTCAATTGCAGGCTGCAAGTCTGGATCTTAAGAGAACTCGCTTGACCATCGAAAAGGAGAAAGTCAAGCAGCTTGCACGAATTGCTGATGCTCTAGAATCACTGAGGTCAATTCGTCCCTCAAATCCTAAAAAGCAGAGAGCGAAAATGATGCGGTAAGCGTTGTTCTGTTTTGCTGAAAAGAGTTTAAAACTGTCTGTTACCACAAAACCACAATATCGATTGTATCCGCATCATTTTCATTAACTAAAATGGCGCAACTTGTTTCTTTCTTTGGATTGGCGGCTGGCTCAACAGCCCAAGATGGGTGCTCAATTTTGCACAGAAAACAATTTTACAGAAGCTTAGAAAACAATGAAGTGGTTTTTCTTTAGTGCGTCGATGTGAGACCAGGGCCCCCTGGCCTTCATTTCATGAATTTTACAACAAATTCATTCTCAGTTTTTTAGAGCCAAAGGGTGCCCACCATGGAAATTTTTTCTTTCTGGAAAAGTCAAGGAATTTCCACATAAATGATAAAAGTCAGGGTATTTCCTAATTGAACAAGAACTCAAAAAATAAGAAAGTGACTGTGACTATCCCCGGCATTATTTTGGCCTTAAGAACACAAATTCAGCACCGAAAATGAAGCCTAAATTTCAAAATATCTTCAGCTTCTTGCTGTTTTTTGCACCAATCACATCCTTTATTCAGCCGGAAATGAAAACGAACAATTTGGCTTTCAACCGCCGCTTTACGGTTCAACCGTCCAATATCAAATGCGAAATGGTTACCGCAAATGTTTTGGGCAAATAAGGCTATCAGGACAGAGAGGCAACAAAGAAGCTGTCAAGTACAAAGTACAAATGGAACTATTAACACTTGAATGGACTGTTAACGCATTCAATAATAGCGCTCATGGTGGACCAATCAACTAACTGCGGCTAATCTCCTTTGGTTGAAGTGCTGAACTGAAGAAAGTGCAATGAACAAAACCTCTTTGTGAGTGACAGAAAGTTTTATCCGATTTAGCACATTGCTCCGATGAAAAGAAAACACGATCTGGATTAGACTTGGCGTCTTTTGTCGCAAATCCTGACTCCGAATTAGCTGGAGCCAAAAAACGACAACTAACACATAGTTTATTTCGTACTTGGCAGCGCCGATGATGACCACAATGCAATAATGGATCGTGCATTACTGGCATCATATTTCACTTTTCATGGACCGATAACGGAAAAAGAGACAAACGCTTCCCTTGACACAAGAACGCTTTGCGCCTGGAAAGCAATCATTGTTATTCCAAATACAACAGTCCTGAGTTACAACAGTTGTGCCTATTCGTCCCAGTTTTTGCCATTTTCGATATTTTTCGCACACCTAGGCCATTTCCTCCTGGTGGCATCGATATGTGGGCGGGTACATTGCAATAACATTCAACAGACAGAAGTACGTGTCCGAGATTACTTGAATGTTGAGGGCATGAAAGGATCTCCTGGACGAACACACATGCTCTCTGCGGCGGGGTTTTTATTTTAATAAGTGTTCCATCAACCAGCCCAATGGTGTTTCACGTGCCATGTTTCTTGAGGATGTGCTTCAGAGAAGCAATCTCTGCTGCACTTGCAAGCATTTTTATGCATTATGACGAATTGGCATATAGAGGAGCAGCCACTTGATGAGCAAACATAGACACAGGTGAGGAAGTGCCCATCATATCGGCTGCATACAATAATAGCAATGATCCAGTGGCAAAAAAGCACATGGGATTCGGACTTCAGCAGGATTGGCATGACGTGCACAGGATCTTGGTTGCATCAGAGGCTTCAACTGGCACACGTTTTGAAAAATGGACGTGCTTCGATTTTAGTGAAATTCAAACACCCTCAAAGGCCAGAATGGTTGCCTGTCGTATCATCAACGCAAACATCGGTGCCACTTGGTAAAACTGCTCTTTGATTTGATCACAACACATTTGGCCGTGTTCTTCATTGCAACTCACCCTCAGGCTCAACTCAACAGCCAATTCAATAAAAAGGTTTGTGTTCCATTGTCTATGCACAATGCTTATTCCTTTTCCATTGTTGCTTTGAAATATGTATCCGTCTGTTAGGCCAAATTAACCATCGAGTTGAATCTGAGGGTGAGTTGTTATGGGGAATACAGTCACTTTTTGTGATTCTGATGAACAAGAACCATCTGATTTGAATTTGATCAACCATGCCCCATGCCCTTTCTTTTTGTTATTTGCGTGAGCCATGCTTCTGGCTTTTTGCAGAGGGGCAGCTTTGTCAGGTATCAAGGTGTTTGGTCCTGGCTTAGCTTGAACCCTCAGTTGGAATGTTGAACAGTTTTTGGTGATGGTTTCCCATGGAATGGTGCTTAAATGCAACCTTTTTCAATTAAGAACCATCTGCTTAACATTTTCACTTTGCAAATTGTATCATGTTTTTTTCTTTCTTTCCAGAAAAGAAGATTCCAATAATCGTCCTGACGGATGTGAGCCAACTGTGGAAAATCAAGTAATTGAATCGAACTGGGACGAAGTTAGTTCATTTTTCTATTTCATTTCCTGATATCCCTCTGTCCTGTGTTTATCTTTCTGACATGCAGCCAGGTGGACATAATGGTGTCATTGCGAATGTGCAGGGTTGCTTACATGTTTCTCTTCACCCGAACTGGCCGAACTGTTCTGAAAATCTGTCTTGCTATGGCCATACCTCTGCATCGGTTGATGGTGAAATCTACAGGGAGCAATGAAAGTGGCACAGAAATTCTGGTTTGATCCCACTCTGTTGCAGCTGTGTTGTTGGGAATCGCTGATGCAAAAATGGAAATAGTGCATTTGGCAGGTCCTGGGTACCTGTGTTCCAGTGCAGATCTGCCTTGAGTACCTACCTGCTAGTATTTCATCATATTATTTTATTTTCTTTGCTCGTCATCTGCTAGCCATGTCATGACTTGCAACTTTTCCCGAGACACTTAAAAAAGGCAGGTTTGGTCTCATGTAACAATGTCTGTGAGCTGCTTTGTGCCTCCTGATTCAAAGCGTTTCATTTTTTAGCTATGTGCAAAAATCCAACACCTTTCCCACCTGCTCCGGAGTCAGCTTCATAAGCTGACTCCTTTATTGCAACCATTTTACATAAACTTTCCTCAGGTCTAAGCCATCGTGCAAAATCCTTGATACTGTGCCATTTGTTTGTCCTTTGTCTACCACTGGTTGCACAGTTGTCGTTCGATTAATTGCAACAATCGCTTAACGGACACGAGACAGATTTACGTACCCCATTCATGGCCGTTTTGGGGATCCCTGTGCAGTCTTCATCTATAAGGTCATCCTTACCATCTTAAAATTGTCGAATCCATCTGTTGATAGTTTTGAATGATGAGCAAACGTTACCACGAACTTGCATCGAAAACTTCTTGAATTTTCGTTGCTGTTTCCCCAAGCAGCATCCTTGCAAACACGTCAAAACATTCAACATTCCTTTGAACATTCCATTTTTGCAACCACAATTTTTCTAGTGTTTTTAAAAACACACTGTACAAACAAAAAAAACAAGCAATGACATGAAATTTTCTCGGTTTCTTCGGAGACGTTGTCACTGTCAGTAGCCAACTGCACAAAGATTTTGATATCTCTGTGCCAGTGAAAGAAATGAAGACCCCGTTTCCAAACTCTTTAGAATGACCTACGTAACGTAAAGACCCTGTTTTATGTGCACCCCAAGATTTTTTGAGTGGTATTCATCTCAGCTCTGAGGGTGCCCTTAAATTGCATTTTGTGTAAAGGGGCCCTTAAATTTGCAGTATTTTAAACTGTAAATTTAATCAGGAATAATATGCAACAAGGGAATGGGAATGGTTTAACCATAATAAAACCATGTAAAATTTGGCCGATTTCCAAAACGGAAGATAAATCGGCAGATTGACGACTGGTGACGTGGTTGATCTTGTCATTCGCAGTATCGATATGAATCTAAATGTTTCTTGTCAACCAGATTACTCCTCCTCGATCCGTGGATCGCGGAGATCCGCCTGTTAATCTTCGTTTTGAAATCGGCCTTTATCTCCATCAAACAGAATTGGGTAAATTTCCTCACAAGTTTTGAAAAATGTATGAAAACAAATAAAATGCATTTAGGGCACTTGTGTCTTCTTTTGTTTGTATGAAAACAAATAAAATGCATTTAGGGCACTTGTGTCTTCTTTTGCTTGTATGAAAACAAATAAAATGCATTTAGGGCACTTGTGTCTTCTTTTGCTTTCAAATCCTCTTGATTGCTCTTAACTTTTTCAAGGGAACCACAAGGGCCCTTAAAATTTAAGTGCTGCAACAGAATAACACTCAAGATTGAGTCCTTTACCTTCCCTGTGGTGCCCAAAGGGGCTGCTTGGCATCAGGGGGTAGGGGGTCCAAAAACCAACTTCGTCAAACATTATCCGATTGCGTTCAAATTTTGTACACATAGGTACCTATTCCCCATGATGACAGCAATTTCTGTGCAAAATTTCAGACCAATATCTCCCAGTGAAAAAGTTGAAATTGACAGCTCGAACTTTTCACACGCACCCAGGGAAAAGAAATTTTTACTTCTGTTTTCACCACGTTGTACCCAATGGATGTTGGTAGAAAATGACTGACATTGCAAGATTTTCAGATTTGGGGTCCTCTAGTATTATTTGTGGTGCGAGAAAAACGGGATACCTATCCAAGCAGTTTATCTCCTTCTAAAATGAGAAACGTCCTGGAAGAGGCATTTGGAGGACAAAAATCGAAATTCCGGCGACGTCAGTCAGTTCAGAACATGTTTTTACATAAATGTTCAAATTTCAGCATTCTGTCACCATCGGCCTTATAGCGAGCATACACGACGTTGGAAACACAGTGTGGACGATCGGGTTCTTTTTTTCACCCAGGTACCCGGCTGCCACATTCAAAAGTAGAGCACTGCTCAACTTTGGCTGTGTTTTTCATCCGTGTTCCAAGCGAGTGCACGCTCTGGTTGCCTTGCATGCAGGTTGTCGGAGGAATGGAAATTGAAGGAGACAGGGAATGAGCCTCCAGCGACGGGTGTGAGAGGGGGAAAGGAGTCGCACACAGTCGTGAGTTGCGATCGGACGCACTGTTTTGAAACGGGAAAGAAAAAAGGAAAATCGTCAAATTGTCGCAGCGCAGGCAAATGACTCACTGGCTTCATGTTGCGCGGATTTTGAGCAAAAAACCCATTTTTCATGCCAGAGCGGGAAATGAGAAACCCAGGATTGCCACCAACCTGGAAAATCTGGAATTCTCAGAGATTTTTTGAAGATCCTGGAAAACCTACAAAAAACCTGGAATCACGGGGAATTTTGGAAAACACCCGGGAAACTGAAAAAGTCAGGGAATTTTCAAAAATTGTCAGGGAATTCTCAGCACAAATAAAGAATCTTGAAACTGAGAATCTGGAATCGCAGACTGCAAAATTTTCGCTATTATTCACTCATGCATGAGTGAAATGGTTTTTCCTGCTTCCAATGCCTCACAGGCTCAGAAAATTGAAACTTTGTTGATTACTTCAAGTTTTCTTCGCATCCTTTTTTTATTTTTTGTGTCAAAAGGACGGAGATTCGCTCACGGAGCTGATAATAATCAAATTTTGTGCAAGCTAATTTTCGAAATTCTTGGCCAGTTCTTTACAAGAAACATCTATTTTCGCGCCAAACTCGCGGAAAATTCAACAGTTTCTTCCAGGGTTTTGGTAAACTCTGTCCCTCAGATCTCAAGTCTGAACCACCCCATCCAACCCGTGAATCTCGTGATCCTCCGCCCCCATACCCCTGCGGTCTATGGGTGCTATGCAAACAGCATCCTTTCCCCCATTTCGTATTCGGGTTCGGACACCACTGTGCGCAGGGGGTACGGAAGCCTGCAGCAACCTGGAAAACAGGGAATTTCTTAACAGAAAATTTGTGGCAACAGGTCAACTTTTCAAGAGAGAGGAAGATGCACCCACGGTCAAGGTTGATCTTTGCAAGTCAAGGAAATAGTTCAGTATCTTTGGCGCCATATCAGCTTCAGACAGGGGGCAAGAGCATAAATCGTGAAAGTGGGCTGAAAAAGAGCCCGCAGCAGGCGTCACGAGGTCTGGGGCAGAGCCGCAGCGGGCTTCCAAGGAGATCCCCCAGAAGCAAGATATTTTGAAAATTATTTAAATGTCAATTGTGACCTTAAAATTGAGTTTCTTGATGATGAGACGAGGGAGAGAACGCCGGAATAGCAGTCACACAAACCTGTGCTCGTGAATATGAAATAATTTCCTGAACGTAATGCTCTAAATGTGAAGAAGTTCTAACTGCCCAATCCCTTGCATAAATAGCTTTAATCATAATCTGAATTAAACCACAAAGAATACAAAAATGTTGCACCCGACGGTTCTTCACATTTGCAAATTTTTCATCATGTTCTTGGACAAATCATTTCTCAACCACTGATGCCATCAAATCCGATGCCGCGAATGCAATGAACGATGCCAGTGTGTGGTGCGGTTTGTGGTGTATCTCGTAATGCAACCCAGTCACCCATGTTCCCAAGTTCAAAAGTCAAGGAAATTTTTTTCGATTTTTAATTTCAAAAGGTAATTTCGGACAGTAAATTGATCACAG
>JASGXE010009466.1:0-44970 GCA_030068105.1 Sinentomon sp. SZTP_YWyxl
ACCAGTGCAATTTTCCTTTCCAGCAAATTTTGGCATTACCTGTTTTTATTTTATTTTACATTCAAACTTCGCAGCAAGCAATTTCCTGAAACCGGTACAAACAGGGCCGGATTTAGATCACAGGAGGCCCTGAGCCAGATACTTTTACGGTTCCCCAACTATTGTAATGTGGCCCGATAAAGAAATTTGGACCGCTTCTGTAATTATGGGGCTCCATTTAACTGCACGTCTGATGGTGGGATTTTTTTAATTTTGCCGGCCTTCAACCGTGGGGTTCCAAGGCCCTGAATTTTTTCCGAGCCACCGACAACGTGGCTGTCTGTTTAGAATGGCAAATGATGATGTCTGTTCAGAATGGCAAATGATGATCAGATGTGTAGAACTCAACTGCAGTGTGAATTCCTTCCTGCTTTGGTCACCTCGTGCTAAAAATTGTGACGTCAATGTCGAGTCATTGTTTCGATTTCTGCTTCTTTTTCCCTTTGCATGTTTTGAACACTTTCATAACCTTCAGCCTGGAGTCAGAATTTCTGAAGGAGACAATTTTCCACTGGTTTTCGGAGAATGGGAAGAACAGCCTGGAGATTTTCGACAAAGCGACCGCTGAAACTGTTCATTTTGGGAGCAAAAATGTGACTTTGTGGGCCACTTCAAAAAAGGCAGAAGGTTCAGCGATTGCGCAATTTTCAAATTGAAAAACAAGTCACCAAATTCACAAACTTTTTGACCATCTGACTTCCCCCACAAGAACATTAATTTTTCAATGAACAAGAAAAAAATGGATCAACCCACAGTCTTCATATCCGTATTCAGAAAAAAAATCTGGGGCCCCTTCCTTTGGGCCGTGGCCCAATCGCATTTTTTTCACTGAATTGTATTCGGAGGCTCCAAAGACCGCGGGCCCCTGGGCCTGTGTAAATCCAACCCCAAGTACGAGTAGAATTGTGCGGGGCGTTCAGTATGTTCCTGGATTGCATAGAAATGGACATTTTAGATTAGTTTTTTCTGCCATGGCTTTAAATACGATATTTTAGGAAGTTAGGGTGATCATTGGGCCAATTTTTCAAACGAAGCCCATCAAAAAAGAAAGAATCCGCAGCCCAAATAAAAAGATGGCTTCGTTTAAAAAATCGGCCTAATATTAAGGGGGTCTAATCCAAAAACACAAAATCTGGTGTTAATAATTATCCGATTCAAAAACCAAATTTTGCACACATTTGCTGTGAGGAAAAGTTTGTTTGTGAGCAAACCTTGATTAAGATATTGAACTCTGGTTTTTTGCAATAAAATGTCAGAAAATTCATCATGGGAATACAACAAAGGCCAGAAATACAATTGGCCAAAAATCTTCATTTCTGGGTTGCCCCCCTTAACTTAATCGCAAATTTAAAAAGAAATACTAGATGCAGCCAAAAATGAACAACAAAAACTGCCAAGAAAATGATTGGTTGCTGTGGATGACAAGGTCCAATAAACCGACAAAAACGGCAACTTTCTGTGCACATGGGGTTTGCGCAAACCACAAAGTCCCCATGGAAGAACGAGTATTTGGACCTTGGGCCTTGTGTCCTGGGGCAATTGGACCTTGTGTTACCGTGAAACGTGTCCTTTTCCACATTTTTCACTTTTTCAGGCGATAGCGAGATGAACTTTCGCTTGGGCGCTGGGTCCAGGCTGTCCGGTGGCACTCTTTTGTTCCTGGTGCAGGCTAATGAAATGTGATTAGACCTGACTTCTTTGAGGGGTCATCCAAAGAAAATGCAGAGGCAGAAGATGCCTAAAATGACATACAGAGCGCCACCAAGAGGCCCAGCGGGTCTAACTCTCAATTCGGGACTGACTGTTAATTTTTGACTGCCTCTGGTACCCTTTTCAAAATTTAATATTTTCATCATAAAATATTGATTGATTTTTATGTAAATCCAGAAAACCATTGACCTTCACTTTTAACAATCGAAGCAGTGCCTCTGGGATGGTGAGTATGCTTAAGAAAAATGTGTGATGCTCTTCTTGCTGACTCTTAAAAATGGGTTGTGGCTTTTTGCAGTTTTGCAAGATTGCTAGCACGGTGAACTTTGCCTCCCACACTCCAGCAAATGAGATATTTGTTTGATGTTTTCAGAAATCATTGATTTGTTTGATTTTTTTGTGCTAATTTTTACCTCTAAGGCCGGAGAGATCTCCGATGCATTTTTTAAAACTACCGGTGAAAGTTGCGGATATCCAAGTTTTCGGGGGGAAGGGATCGATAATATCCTCAACTATCTCCGGTGGTTTTGAAACAAGCAACAGAGATCTCTCCGGCCTAACAGCAGAGAGATCATGAACGGGGTAACGCTAACTCCAGGGGTAAAGCTAATGCGAGGCAAATTGTTATCATTGGATTAGATGGGAGAAATTTGCCTTGCATTGACGTTACCTCTGGAGTTAGCGTTACCTCCGTCATGATCTCTCCGCCGTAAGACAATATTTAAAAGCTGAAATATTATAAATGCGAAAGATTATAAATGCAGGCGAAACAGCATTTGTGGGAAATGAGCTTCAAAGAGGTGAAATATAAAAAATTCCAAAAAAGGTTTACAGAATACAAACTTGTTTGCATTTGGTTTTTTGCATTGTGTTGGTTGAAGTTTTTTTTGCATTGTGTTGGTTGAAGTTTTCTGCATTTGACGCACAAAAATTGGAAATTTACATTTATTTTGAATTTTTCAACTTTTTTTCAGAAAAAGTTGTGATTTGATTCACCATAAATTCTTGCCAATGAATGGCCCTAACCCCGAGGAGAAGTGCTCCGGAATAGAGTGCTAATCCGAATCGGGTACAATTTTCTCCATTTGCTTCAATGATAAAAATGATACCTGCAACCTTGGATTAACGCTGTTCTGGAGAACTTCTTTCCAGGGTAAGGTTATGACAAACACCTCTGCATGATTTAAATTTCGACAACCAAACCTGCCGCTAGGAACATTTCTGTCCGAGCAATCTGCACAAGATGCAGATGTGACAGACAATTGCAACAAATGGTATTCAATGCACTCAAAATAGCATTTCCACGGGACTTTCAATTCCCGCATCCATTGAGAACACAATTTGAATTTTAGAAGTATATTTCCTCAAACTTAAAACATACATCTAGATACAGCTCAACTGAATCGAGTCAATCATCGAAAAAAAAATCATTAAATTCGCAGAGCTTGGATAGTATTCGGCACAATTACACTCCGCCAAGAAAGCCAAAACAGCCGCCTGTGTAACGAGATGCTTACACAACTAACGGTGAACTCAAAAGTCAAAACACAGCGTCTGAGAAATGGACACCAATGGACATCACACATCTAAAAACACCAATGCAGTTTGGAATCTTTCCACTCATACTTAAGTACCTTGTTGAAAATGTGGCAATGCATCTTTTATACCCCGATTTTTTGCTTTGGATAGAATGCATTCCAAGCAAGCAATGGATCTTTTTGACCCCGATTTTTTGCCTTGGATAAACACCATTTGAAAAAGCAAGAGTGGGGCACTGCAGCCACTGTGAACACTTAATGTTTGGACCTCGATGTTCCATGAAAGGCTTGCCAAAGGAGAAATGACAGGTGCAAAATCGTTCAAACGCTTTGGGGAGGCATTCCAATTGTCAAGAAAAGATAAAAAAAACTGCGTCATTTTTTCACTGGTGAACAATCATCGACCGTGAAGACATGCAAAAATGTTTTAGCATCACACAACTATGGCAGAAAAGTTTTTTGTTCGAGAATCCGTGGTGGGTTTCTTAGGACCAGCAGCTATCAGTGGCGTGCGGTCAGGGCAGGCAAGGCAGGTGCTGCCTGCCCAAGAAAAATATCGTGAATTGTGCATTTTTGATTTTTTACAGGACAAAACGTGACCACAGAAGCCCACAATGTGAGCCATGTTCGAGAAAGGCACACTCTGATTTGCCTGCTGCTTCTGGCTTGACTGGGATCTCCTTCTTTCCCAATGCCAACAACAACAGAAGTTACCCTGCCCACCCTCTTTCTCGCTGGTCTTCCAGACGCAAGCGAATCCCCTGCTCCGTTGGCCCATGAGATTCAGAAGAGGCAGAAAATGATTTTGCCTGCTTTGAGGGATCTGCGGGGATGCGATGAAGCCCATGCCGCTCCATCCCGCCAGGTGAATTCACCCACCGCAAGTGGAGCAGCTCATGTTGCCGAGGAGGCACTTTGAAATCTGCCTCCAGCTGCATCTCTGCCCAGTCAATATTCGAATTGTTCTGTTGCCGTTGTTGCTCTGTTCGCTGATCACAGCTCTGCTGTGATGAATGACAATTGCAGGCTGAGCACTGAGCCTGCGATGAATGCAAACCTCGCTTCGTCAAAGGCATGCTGTTTGCCGCACTTTTTGAATGACAAGGACGGCCAAATGTTGATTCAGGAGGAATGGGAATTGGCTTGCAAGTTGCAGTGGCATGGCCAGGCCTGTGCGAATGGGGGGCATGGGGATATTGCTCTGCAATTGCCCCAATCTGGGCTTTGCTTGCTGTGTAACATTCTCTTGAAATTGAAACAAATCCATCGCATTGTCTTTTTCCTTTCACCTCAGTTTCGAATCACGTCACTGAAACATGTCGTCCACACCTTGTGCTGCTATTCAACTGGATGCATACTCACTGTTGTGAAAAATGTTCAGTTTTTCAAGAAAATGAGCAATCTGAGCACCATTTGAGGCTTCATTTTTTCAAAATTTCTTACCTTTGTGGAGAGGGACACCCCCTCCGCGAACCCCTTCCCCGGCGTTGCGCTTCGCGCAACGCATTTTCGGGAACAATGCGTTGGTTTGAGTGCCTGCCTGCATCTGACACCCACCACACGCCACTGCCAGCTATGGTCTGCCTGGTTCATTGGAGAAAGTTGAAAAAGAAAAATTGCATAACCACCATTCCATGGAAAATCCAGCAACAAAAACTAATCACATTCGAACTGAGGGTTTCGAGCTAAGCCAGGACCAAACACCTTCTTGATCTCTGACAAAGCTGCTCCTCGGCAAAAAATCCGAATGCAGTTCGTGCAAATAATAACAAAAGTAAGTGGCGTGGCGTGGCGTGGTTGATACCCCTCCGTTCGAATGTCTTTGTTTAAGTTGCTGGATTTTCCATGGAATGGTGCTTGGCTGCAATTTTTCTCTTTCAATGTTATTAATTTCCTAACAGAGGGATTATATGTTCTTTTTTGTGGTTGATCCGTTCCCAGGAATTGCGGACTCGTCTTGCCACCACCATCGCACTCCCTCTTATGTGGCAACTGATGAGGTGTGAGGGGGACAAACAGAAACGTAGCTGTGATTTCTGGGAAATTTGATCAACCATGCCACTTACAATTTTCTTGTCAGAGAAAGTTATTCTATCTCCATCTGTGATCATCTCCGATGTGCATGGGATAGAATTTGCTTAAAGCACCTCAATTGGGTTTCAAATAAAGGATACATGATGCTTGAGATGTAACAGTCCAAGCAATGATGTTGACAAGAAAAATTGAAATGTGAAGCAAAAAGTTTAAAGAAAAAAAAAATGTCTGCAGACAGGAAATCACATCCTCAATGATAAATAAAAGCAGCAAGACAAATTTGTACAAATAGGCTGCAGACAAGTTTCTTCCCATGAATCTTTGGCCAAAGATTCATTTCAAGCACTCAAATGCTGGAAAAAGATCCTGCCCAGTTCGCTGCGCCAGCGTAACTCCTGTGATGAAGTTTTTCAGTATCAGTTTGTTATGTGTAAGTCAGCATGATTGTTCAATCATCGGGGTGCATCACAATTCACAAGCAGTGTGCTTTACAGCAAAAAAAAACACAAAAATACATGACATGACGACACCATTACAAATTTGTATGTGATCAAGATATGAGGGAAGAATCCTTCAGGGTGTGAGATAATTTCAAGTCAGACATCCTCACTTTTCATCAGGATGTTGCCGTTCATGGAATGTGGCAGGATTTTATATGAAAATTTACCCATGACGCAAACATGTAGGGAGTACACAACACACGGAGAGGGAGTCTGCTAAAGCCCCTCTGATTTTTTCACTGACCATAAAAACATATAACCACCTTTGTTTGTCCTGATGATGTCCATGCCTCGTTAAACTTAAATAAGAACGTTGGCGCACTTAAAAGTTGCTCGCAAGAATCCCAAAACGATCGATGGCCAAAGAATAAAAGAAGCTCGAGCAATGTGCATCCACAATAATTTTAATCAGCATATCGCAGCTAATTATAAGGTTTTACAAAGCACACACTTTTGCAAGAAAGAATTGAAAGAAATAATTTTCATAAAATCCAATGCAACTGGAATATGTTTCATGCAGAATACGATACATTTTCAAATACATTGGGGAAGCATCATGTCGACAGATCCACAAAATGGCCACCATTAAAAATACAGCTGACGCCCACACACATTACAATTACACGAATCAAAACGCAGATCCTAGATGAAATCCAAATGTCAAAGCCAACATCACTGAGCGTAAAAATCATATCTCGCATCATTCACAGCTGTTGAATTCAGGCCAAATGATGGATCTATGCTACCCCAACTGGTTCTTTGTCACCGTGACAAAGAATGACTTCTCTCTGCAGAATCGTCAAAAGGATCACTGCTAAGTCTTAGATGAGGTGGAATCTTGGCAAAGAACGGATGAAGAAGTGCTTCCGACAGTGTTATTCTCTGCAACGGATCGTACTCCAGCATCCGTGCAATCAGATCGAACAACTGGCAGTGGTCGATATCGTCTGATTGGAGGTGTCTCTGCAAAAAAAATAAAATTTGCATTCCGCATGATGTTAGGAAAAATGTTACAGTTTTGCGAGAAATATTCAGCCGCAGGTCTCAGTCTCAACAACCATTATCATCCTTGACGCGAATATTCAAAGCACTCGATTGGTAACCAATGAATACACCCTCAAACTTCAAGCAGTGGGCAGGCATCTTGGCCCTGCTAATGTTGCAGGGCACCTGGGCGGGGAACACACTTCCCCACGTTAACGCACTAAGACTAGTAACAAAGTAGGATCATCATCGAAAATCAGACACATCCACGAGTGAGAGACCAAACTGTTTGCGAATTGTTGAATGCGGCGCAGAAAACTAAATGGTATTGGATTGGGATCAAAGCACGTGCAAAAATAACCAACTTTCAAAATGGGGACTTGCGAGAGTATGACCTGCCTGTAAGCATCAATGAAAAATCTTGCCAACTAGCCTTTTGACATGCCAACGTAGTCGTTCTGAGAGATAGTAAATTGACCTTTGGTGTCAGGTGGGTAAGTGTTAAAAGATAAAAAAAAATCCTTCTAATATTTTATTTGTGGTTCAGAGCATAACTTTTTTACTTCCGAAATAAGCAGGTTCAGTCTAAACCATAGTGAAATTCTTTCCTTCAGAGTTACAGGGTACCCAATCGGAGTGTGGCCAAGGGCCACCGAAGTGGGGGCGGCAGACCCAGCGGGGTTCCGAGGGGCAGAGCCCCTGGCAGGAGGTCTGGGAGACTCTGGGGGACAGAGTCCACCGGAAGTTGACATTTTGAAATATTGGGTTCAATTTTGTATTTTAGGTATGTACCTTCTGGCATATCACATGCACGCTGTTGCATGTTTCACTTGGCCCACTGACTTGGGGCAATTTTTGCTGCTTCACGTGTCTTCTCATCCAGAAAACATAATTGTCATTCTGTCCATGTCATTTAACACAATGACACATAGTCTTCGCATCTTTTTCATCCTACAAAGTCGAGTGTGGTAAAATGGAGCATCATTTCACAGTTCATTTTGATCATGAAACATTCATCCTAATCACTCAGTTGTCAGTTCATCATTCAAAATGTGAAACTTTTCCAAAAGATCATGTTCATCTCATTCTTTCATTCTCTCACAACATTCACTCTGCTCTGATGAATGCTTGGGCTTAGGTTCATATTTTGTGAATTCAATCAGGGACCTCCAAATTTTTGCAAAGGCCGGTAACGGGAGGACCTAGATTTCTTTCGTAAAAAATTAAAAATTGGCCAATTTTTTGTAATGTGTGGACCAGATGCGCTGAAATGTCTAACTTATGATGGTGAAAACCGATTGCAAATATCTTCAATAGAAAAAAAATGACATACGAAAGACCGGAGGCATGTTTTTTCTGCTCGCGGTGATATCAGCAGAAAAACGAAAATGTTCTCGATCTTCGACACTATTTTTCTCAACATTTTTTTGTTTTTAAGCATCTTTTGTGTTCGCCCAGTGAATCTCGGCCATTTTTTATGCGATCATGTTCAAATTTGGTGTACGATGTAAAAAAAACGATTCCAAAAAGATTGACGAGGCCACATTTGACAATTTTGCCTTCATTATAAGTCTTTAACAAGAGAAAGGAAAAAAATGACAAAAAAATTACCGCTTTTCTAGCGGAGTAACAGAATATCACCTGCCACCATGGGTGCAGATCATGAAGGTGATGGGGGGGGGACACGTCCCCCCCAATATTTCAAAAGTCAAGAATTGTTCCACCCAAAATTTAAGACTTTTTTGACAACATTTTTGTGGAAAATCCACAATTTTTTTTAACCAAAAATGGACCTGAAATTCCAAAATTTCTTCAACTTCGTCCCCCAGACTCCCTGCCAGGGGCTCTGTCCCTTGGAACCCTGCTGGGGTGCTGCCCCACTCCCCCCAAAATATTCCCACGTCCCCCCCCAATGTTCAATCCAGATCTGCGCCCTTGCCTACCACACAATTCTGGGGTCAAAAACAAAAAAACCGGCCTTGTCAAAAGTTTTGGCTTGGTTTTTTAACCCAATACTCGAATTTGGGCTTTCTTACACGTGTGGTTATCGCTGTGCGCGTGACGGAACATCACCTTATTTTTCCCCTAAAATGGCTGCTGTGGCCAAACCAGAAGAGCTACAGTGTTCAAATTTTGTACAGAAGTTGTCTGGAGTGGTTCCAAACTGCGAAATTTGAACAAAATCGGTCAAAAAAGAAAAAAAGTTTGCTGAAACTAGGTTCCCCCTTAACCGTTGCCTGTCGGCTTGCCCTGCAGTCGAGATCTGAAATTTTCAGGAACATTCCCAGCACATGGCAGCTCGGAGGCCGAAGGAGTTACAGTGCCTTTTGGTGCCACAGGTGCACCAATTTGTGGCCAAGGCCACAACAGTCTTTCCAGCAACCTCTCATTTTCACAACACAACTGAAGGCCAAAAATGAACACAAAGTTGAGCGAAAACAACTTTACACAAAAATGCTATCCATAAATATCTGGGACTCTCTGGGAAATGACAATTCAAATTCCATTCAGGACGAGTGTGAGCTCTGAAATTAAGTTTAGGAAAGACCGAATTCAAGGTCTAGGCTAAATCAAAATTACACACTGCCCTGTTCCCAACTCCCAACTTGACCACAAGAGTTAGGAGTAGAGGTCAGACACAACAGCCTCAAATGAAAAAGCAAGATCAAAGTGAAGTGATGCATGCACAAAGATGCACTTACCAGAAGTGGCTTGCAACTGTCTCGGACATATCGGCCATCTTTGCTCTTGTGATCCCAGTCTAGTTTTCCGTGATAGAAGTATTTGGTACGGGTTTTCCGTGACATCCTGAAAACCGAAAGATGTATCAATGAACGAATTATGGCCGCAAAAATAAATTGCAAGCCAAAATAACTGAACGTCCAGACAGGGGAAGAAAAGATAGGCATGAAACGTTCATAACTTGTTATATTTTGCAAGAATATTTCAATGATAGTACCACCAATTGACTATTTGTATCCAATACCCCAATGTTAACTGCCAACTATAAACTTTGCACTCATTGTTTCATGCAAAAAACCATGACTTGCAAACTTGCATTGGGGAAAAAAGTGGGCTCTTTCCTGTGCCGTTCTATCCTTTGCAGTCGGATATTCCATCATCCAGAAATGGGATTAAGCGGGCATTCAAAAGACACTGCCATTTAGCTGTTATCAGGAGAAGCGGGAATGCCATGCTTTGCTTTGGAAGACAAAAACTGAACAGAAGAGCCGAAAACACTGTGGTTGGCATATTATCAGACCAGCCACCATTTGAGCCGATGACAGATCAATCTCTACAGTGCCACTGTCAACTGCAAAGTGGCAACGGAATAACTTTACTGGTACAATTATTGCGATTGTCGAGATTTTAGTTAAACACGATTCAGCAGAATTGTGGCTCCCCTTTCTTGGCATAGGTTGCAATCTGACCCTTCTGGTTACTTTTGTTTCAACCAGGCCCAATGATCTTTTCTGCCTGTATAGAAGTAAGAAGAATGAAAAAAGGTTTGGAGGCAACATTCAAATGAGAAAAATGCATATGGATGAGAAAAGCGAATTCATTGCTACCAAACAGCAGAGTTGCCTCAATATTGGCTGCTTTGTGGTGCCCAACAGTCATCAAAAAAGAGAAGTCCCGATTATACCTGTAAGGTATGGGTCCAAGGATCTGCTCCATCATTGCTAAATGCTCCCTGTTGTCGTGGGTTTGAAACAGGGTGAATCCCAGATACAGCTCAAACATGATGCAACCTATCGACCAAACATCACACGGCTGAGACCATCCCAGTTCTGAAAAAGAAAAAAGCATTTACAAGTGAAGGAATTGCCCATTAAAGTGTTTCTAAAATAAGTTGACATCACCTACCACGATTTGCACAAATTAATGCCATTCCAATTTCTTTAAAAAAGTGCCACAGGGTGATCAAGGAAAGTTGAGCTTCAAAGTTTGAGTTGCATGTGGTAGAACCGACCAGCAATCAGACTGACTGAAGCGGATCCCATGCATACACATCACGAGAAAAATACGCGAATCGGCAGAATGAGATGTGCCAGTCGTTACTTGCAACCATCCGTGTGCAATTTTTAATTCGCTGTATGGTTTCAGCACCGAGTTTTAGCACCATTTCAGTGACTATTGCTTAAATATAAAACCACACGGACCAAATTTTTCACTTTCAAGTCTCGTTCAGAATGAATCTTGATTGCACTTTCCCAACATCAAATTTTATCCATAATTAGTCCTTCGCGTGGGTACATATAATAATAGCTTCATGGCCTCAGATGGGAAACATTTTGGCCTTCTCTCTGTTTATTAACCTTACCCAAATATTTCCTAAAAAGCATTCAGCATTGCACCAAGGCTTATCACAATTTGCTAGTCACACAGAGCTTGGAATGCTGTTTCCAAAAAGTCACACATCTACTCAATTTGGTAAAAATGTTGAATGCCCTCAGTGACCGAGCAGGTAACAAATTATGTGTGATGCAATTTCGTCATAACAAATCAATAAAAAAAAGCAACTTCGTCACACCCCGTTGTTACAAATTCACAAAATTCAACCCTATCATGATGTGTGATATCATAAATCACCAAGCAGAGCAATCTATTTTTAGTGGCAAAGAGCAGAATTATTTATTTATTTAAATTTTTCATTGTTGCAAAACTTGCATGACAGCCGGTAAACATAGAATTCTGCCAGTCAATATTGCTTACAACTTGTAAGAAAATCTCATTTTTTACTTGGCATGGCCATCTTTCAGCAATGAACACACTTAAGAATCATAAAATAGCAAACTTTCCCACATAAGTCATTCAAAATGAGTAAAAATTGTTAATTACCAAGAATGACTTCAGGCGCACGATAATGCCTGGTCGAAACGATGGTGCTGTGATGCTCGTTGTCAAATGTGGCACTGCCGAAATCAATCAACTTCACTTCGGTGTTCTTGACACGTTTCACGTCAACTTTCTGTTGAGAAATAAACAGTACATAACAGATTAGCTGATTAGCATAAACAAATGAATCCTGAATGTGTAAGAACATCATTTGAATTCATAATGTTTCCACCAAATACATGGACAAAGCTTGCTTATCTGACAAATTATGCAGGTTTGACTAGTCAAACTAAGTCAGCACTAATCAAGCTGTTTTGTTAAGATATGGGGATGGAATTGAATACGAGCACAAAAAAGCAAATTTGGTAGTCCATGTTTTAGGCTTTTTATTTGTTTATTTTTTGGACAGCGCTTCGCTGTGCTACATGGGCAAATCAGATGAAGTCACACAAACTTTTCTCTCTCTTTTTAAGATGTAAGGGTCAGACAAACAGTACAAAACACAGGATACTATGCATAGGATTTCACATAGGATATACTTACATGGGATTTCACTTTCATTGATGGGAAGTGGGAAGAATTCTTGAATTCTTTTTTCGTTCTACAAACAATGTTCATCACATTGGGAAGTGCCCTTCTGCAAGTCAATTTGCTGTGTCTCTGCAGAAAAGGAGCTATCATTCATCAGTGACAAGCCAGTTGAAAATTTCACACAGAGGTGCCAAATGGATAAATTGTGTCACCTGCTACCACGAGCACTGCATCTTACAACAGGGCGAAAACTTTCGAAGAAATACCAGATGTGATTGAAAATTTATAAAAATTGGGATGAAGTAGTATTGAAAAATTATAATCAAAAACTGAGCGAAACTTACATTGTGCCTCTTTGAGTTTGGAATCAGGTCAAATTCTGAATCCACAAAGAGGATATTTTCAGGCTTGAGATCGGTGTGGGTCAACTTGTTGTCGTGAAGGAATTTGACCGAATGACACAACTGATACGATATGTGTCGAACCTGACTCAGTGAGTATGGATGGTAATTGTTGTCTTTCTGAAAGGAGCAAAAGAAGTTCCATTGTAACAATCGATCAAACCCAGGAGTACCACATGCATTATCGATGCATTCGTTTAATTATTTTAGATTTGCAGCAGTTTGAGGGAGCTGCTAGACACGCTGCAGCTTCTTGGAACCACAGAAAGCCAGTGGGCACCAGTTATATGCATTTTACAAATCCCACCCAACTTCGGGCTTTAGTTCTTTCAACAGATTGGCTTACTTTTAAAATTAATTATTGGATCCCTTCGAGTTCCAATATTGTGTTATCCAATATCTTTAAAACACTTGTGTTTAGATGAATGGGAATTAACTCGCAAACTCTGTTCTACTGGTTAAATTTTATACTGGCTGCTTAGGTTTTTGTTCTGAGAAGCTAGCAGGTGTGAAATTACACCCAAATCATAAATGCAATGTACATTAATGGGCTGAACAAACAAGGTTGAATTGCCTTAAATTGAATCCAGCCAACTCCCAACAAAATTCTCGATACATGTCAGCACGATGCTAAGAATATGTGATTCTCAAAGAATACTGAATATGTGATTCTCAAAGAATACTATCTTCTCAAAGAATGCTGTCACAAAAATTCAAGGTTATTCCACTGTATTGGTAGTCATCCGGACTGTCTACTTTTAATCCAGGTTCTGAGTCGTGCAAAAAAATGCAAGTTTCCGAATCCAGATTTTTCTAGCTCACACAAAGCGCAAGAGAATTTTGATGGGAAATTTTCAGCGGTGGGTGCACAAACAACATTCTAAAATAACTGCAACACAGTACAATTGTGTGTTAACTTGTTGTCACCATGGCACTTTGCAGTGATAACAGAAAAGACAAACGAGGTGTAATTTAGGCACAGCTGTACCTGTGCATTTTGGTGGTCAAATACATGGACACCAGAACCTCAAAACGGATAATGAACTATTTACGAAAACATTGTAAATTTGGGCATATTTTATGACAAATCCATTTTATAGGCCAGGTTTTTCGGTGCGGGCTTTCTAAGACTGCATGCACAGTGTAATCCAGTTTATCCCTGTTAAGAATTGTGCCAGCTGGCATTTGAGCTTCATCATTTTTAACAAATTTGGAAACTGACACAATTTCAAAAAAAAAAAAATGATTAAAACGCAATAGGAGAATCAACATTCATAAAACTTTCATCAACCAACCAAAATGGTTTCTCAACAGGAAAAAGAAAAGAAATGAGCAATCTTTAATGAATGATGAAAACCAACCAGGAAATCGAACACACTCAGGCCAAGCATCTCAAAAGCAATACAAACGTGACCGTGGTAATCAAACCAATCTAGCATCCTGACGCAGAGGCTGAAATTAGAAAGAAGGATAGATAGGTAGCTAAATGCAAATTTGCAAAGAACAACATTTGGAAGTGCAATTAAGAATGAGCCATAGTCTTGTTAATGAGCAAAGTGAGCAGTGTTCAACTGACAAGTCCTGACTGTGCCACCGACCAGGGGACCTTGTAGAGCAGGATGAAACAGACCCTTTATGTTAAAGACAGCTGCGTTACGTAAATTGCTGGTCAAAAAGTGCATTTTCCACCATTTTCTGTTTTAGTTGCTGGCTCCACCTTCCTAACGGGATTGAAAGTGTGGGAAGAAAAATCATCATTTCGAACACTTTGCTTGCAAACACTGGCAGGCAAATGTTCATTATGTGCTGATTCTTGCATTGTTGTCATTTCTATTGCTTGGTCAGCTGACTTGAGTTGGGGAAACTCATCCATGATGCAAGTCCATTGTCCATCAAGAAATCATTGATTTGGAGGTGTTACATATTTCTGCATGACATACAAAAACTAGAAAATCTTTCTTTCGTCGCAACTCAGAGCTGATAACTTGGCATTGTTCCGGACGCATTGCTTTTGCAATCAGGGCCAGAACACCGCAGCAGAACATCTCTAAGATTGCACAGATATTACAAAATTAATGGTTTTCAGCTAATAACTTGAAGCAATCGAAGCTAATGCCCTATGAATGGTATGAACAGAAGCTACCATAGCGTGCGAGACATTGTCTTGCATTGGCAATTCAAAGGATGAAATAATTTCATGAACTGTTTTGCCTTTAGACATGTGAGGTGACTTAGGAATGTTCTGGTTGAATGGTTGCGCAGGGGGCAAGGAGATGACCGATAAGAAAAGCTGATGCATTTTTGTAAATTATTTGAGGTGTCCATATAGCAGTTTTAAGCACACTACACATCATTTTGTACACCTGTGGGTGATGCTTCTAGCAATGAATCCTCGAAACGTTTTCTTGAAATGAGCAATTGAGTTTTGGGCAAGTTTGCCATTTACTACAGACCAGAAACGCATGAAAAAGTAAAGGCACAAATGCAGCAAAATACCCCTAGTATTGTTATCAAAAAAGGCAGATGATAAACAAAATTACAAAAGCAACAAAGATTTTTGGTAGGTGAAGGTGGAAGAGGAGCAGGCCAAGATGATGCAAATGTCAGCCACGGTGACCATACTGAAGCCTTCACAGCAGAAAATGCACTTCCAAACAAATGTCAGGCAGTGGTAGTCGTGTCTTGAGCCAAAATGTTATGGGGAGGACAGTCGAAGCATGAGTAGTGTTGCTCGACCACACCAATTTTCTTTGCTTGCAAAGATAACTAAAATAAATCAGTGCGAATGGAGAAACCAAGCAAAGTGGTGTGAAGCTTACAATCTGTCATGTGGATCTTTGTCTGCAAGTTTCCGTAGCACATTTATCTCAAGTTTGGCTGCCTCCCTGTACTTTTCCACGTTTTTGATTATCTTCAAGGCCATGACCATGTCACTGCAAAAAAGAACGTCAATAAACAGTGAGAACAAATTGAAAGAGCAAATGGCTTATAGGTACCTACCGCAGGTAAAAAATTTAGAATGGTGCAACCAGATAATGCTATCAAACAGGCCAAGCAACTTGTCTACATCAATACAAAAAGTGGAAATCACTGTCATCTACGCAATATTGAAGTTATAAGTTTATTTTGATAGTGTTCCCACAACTTTTGGAATTTCATTTCCCTGACTTTATTTTTCCCTGACCTTTGCTGTCCATTTTTCTGCCTCACCAAAACAGTGTCCCTATCAAATGTCAAAAGCCACTACAGGCCTAACAGGGCCTGGGTCAGAGCCCCAATGAGGTTCCAATGGGAGGGCCTCTGGGGGCAGAAGCTGAAGAAATGTTGAAATTCGGGCGTTCATTTTGGCCTCAAAATTTTGTTTCTTGATCATTTAAAGGATCACGGGGATCCTTATGATCCCTGGTTTTCAGACTTTTAGCATATTTTTGAGCAATTGCCTGACCTTTGATGTGATTCCTTGACCTTCCCCGATGATATTCATTTCTGCAGTCCAAATTTGACATTAATTCCATTTGTGCATTTTCAAACTTTCATGCAATCTCCAAATTGCTGACAATGTAGTTTTCAACATTTGTAGCACAAAGTGATTCATTTGCAGGGAAGAATCAAATGATCCCATTCTGTCGAATTTTCGACCAAATGTCATGCATATGAGAAATGATTTCACATACGGGTACCCACACATGAAAAATAGAAAATAAACAAAATGGCGGCTGATCAAATCCCCAAAGAACACATTTTTGTTTCTGTCTATCCCTCTCAACCTTCATCAGTTGCCACATGAGAGGGGGCCAATGGCAGTGGCAAGACAAAACTGCACTCTCTGGGATCGGATCAACCAAAATAAAATTTGATCAGCCGCCATTTTTTTTTATTTTCTATGATTTGCCAGGTCCAGGCTTTTGGGCTTTCTGCATTGGAGACAGTTCTTCCGGAAGACTTAGCCGTCCTGGCTGGACTTAAGCTCTGAGTTTTGAATGTTGATCAGTTAAAGATGCTGGCTTACCCTGGAATGGTGCTTAAATGCAATTTTCTTATTTACACATGAAAAATGTGGATTAATTCAAGAAGATTCAAGATTATGCTACAAATGAAGCAATGAAGCACACTTCCTCCAGGATTGTTTGTTTCCTAGCTCAAATTTCCACCCATCTGTCCCATCAATATAGTGGAACCTGCATATTATTTGTGTCGAAAGAAACCACATTCAAATATCAGAATAATTGTCATGCAAAAAATCAACAAATACTGTACATCATGAAACAATTCACTGAAATTGTGTTTCCTTGTTATGAGAAAGCTATCCACTCGTTTTAGTTTTCATGTTGTTCGATGCCGTCTCATTCCACGTTTGTGATAAATTGGCCAAAATGGCTGAATATTAATTGAGCCAGCATATTGGGCAAGTGTTTCAAGACAACAAGATTCTGCAGAATGTCTTTAAACATCCGAGGATGCTGATGGGGCACCAGCAGAAATGAATTCAGGATTGCAGGAGCAAACACCTCGAATAAAGGAGTAATTCAATGGGGTCTTCAGGAGTCTGTATGTCTTTGTTGCAGTCTTTTAGAGCAAAAGACCTGCACTGTGATGAAATGAAAACAAATCTGTTTGTTTGTTTTATGACTGCAACTCCACAAAATGGCAAATCTGTTATCCATTTTCATTGGTTGCAACCACTTTAGACTGTTCATGATCAGCCATACTCCAAATTGAACTGCAGCCAGTTGACAGCTTATTCATACAACTACTCTGTACTCAGAGTGCGCGAAAACCACTGCGCATCAGCCCGAAACCATTACCAGTGGCACACCTCCGGTTCGCTGCCTGCTCGTGATGTTCAGGATCCGCTACTGTGGTGGAAGCAATTTCCAAATGAGAAATGTGGAAGAACAAAGTGTGGACTTCACTTTCAGGCATGATCTGGAGGGATCCAAAAATAGGGCTCCTAAATCATCCTTTCATCAGACAGGCCAGCAATCAGAAATGCCTTTGGTTGGTATTTCTCCAAAAATTTATTTCATGACATTCATTCATTTTGATGCTGAATGCTGCACACTGAGCTGCAGTGCAAGAATGGTCCGAGCCTGCGCTTGTCATGGTCTGACGTCACAAGCTTGATTGATTCAGAAAACGAAAAAAGGAAAAGGATTCTCGTCGATCTGTGCAACCCGGTTATTGGGCCCTGATACCTTGATGTGGATGTGATACCTTGTACAACCTGATTGCCGCGAGAATGCTAGTGAATTGGCGGTGATAAAGTTTTAACAGCCAAGGCGACTGCAACCACTGAATGGAATCTGCTACATCCTAGTGTCTTTGGAAATGGTGAGGATATTAGTGTGGCAACCTTTAAAAGCAATGTAGGGTCATGGTTGGCCGAACAACATGGAATCTTTTGACCTTCTTTATTATTTCGATGTTACAAGTTTTAAGTTATATTATAACTAATTGATGTCATCCGAGTGCATTCATTCTTTGTTTATTCATGCTATCCCTCATTGCTTATTTGCGCCAGGGCCTTGCCTATGCAAATTAACCTTAAATTAAAATAAAATTAAATTAAACCGCAGTGCTATGCCAAACGTGAGCTGATTCAGGCTGTATTAAATGGTTCTCAGGAGTTCATTGGAGCTACTCTCACCTTCCAAGGACTCAAGGGTTTGAAACAAGAGCTGGGTACCCTGTTTTTAGAAGCCTTTGGCAAATATTTTGAGTCATCCTCTTTTTTCAGTTTCCTGATCATGAACCTGACCAAAATGATGATCAATGATCAACACCAACTTATAAATGTTACGTACATGCACAGGGCTTTACAGCAACATGCACTTCTATTTTCCTCGTAAAAGAACTGTAATCACCGTTAGATTAACTCACGTTTGAATATCCTTGACTTTGACCACTTTTCCAAAAGTCCCTTCTCCAAGAGTCGCAAGAATCTTATCTAAAAATCAAAGAAAGAAAATGGGAAAGAGAGACATAATTAATAACATGTAGAAGAATTAGGAAACCACTGAAAGAAAGACAATGTCAGTTAAAAGATTACAAGCAAGAAGAATCCCTAATGGCATGAGCCTGTAATGATGTAAAAATGTTTCTTCAGAAATGAACTTGCTACATTGTCGCACTTAAAATTGCAATGTCATTAATCAAAAAGCTTGGAAGTAACACTGGGCCTAAATGGTTTTTGCAGGCAACGCAAACTGTGCAAAAAAAGACAGATGTATGCAAGTTTTGAAACATGAACATTGTTGTATATCTCGGTTGTTCTGTAAAAATCTGTAAATTTCTGATCTGAATCTGAGAAAATGAAGCTCAAAATAATATAGGGCCCCGGCACAGATACCAAATTCCTGATTAAGAGCGTGGAACAAGGGCTTGAATAACAATTGAGAAAAAACTAAAATGGGTGAAATTCTCATAAATGGGTGAAAGTTTTAAGGGAAGCCGGTAGACAAACAGCAATTTTCATGCCATGGATTGAAGCATTGGAATGCCAGACCTGACAGGTCCATTTAACCCACACTGATATAGGTGCAGCGAATTGAGGACACATGGAATGCCCTCTTTGCATTGGTGCAGCAATATGAGATCACAAGTGAATCCCTTCGCCATGTAAGGGCGAGGGAACAGTGGAAGATTGTCCATATCTCCCCTAAAATTGCGTGCCACCAAAGTGAAATCCCAGATCTTCCAAGGATGCTCAAGGTGATCAGCAAATCCCTGCAATATCTACCTTTCAATTAAAGCCATGGACCATGGAAACTGGGACAAGACGAAGAAACAAACGATGCTCGCTTTGTGAAACTTATCGCCAATAATTGTTCGCCGATTTAAAAATACGTCCAGGCTACCTATTTGTTGGTTTTTTGTTTCTTGTAAATTAGGGTAATCCGCATCCGCTCAAATCATGTGGTGAAATTTCACCTTTCGGAAATTGGAAAGCACTGCATATTACGAATAAAAAAAGGAATCGCAAGTTCTTTTGACTTAGTCATTCCAAATTCACGAACAATGGTCTTGCAGAATGGTGCCAAGCCGGTATATCAGGTGGCCTTCTTCATCGTCCTCTATCGACGGAGCTCTTGAACTCTGCAGATTCACCAAATACCATCACCAGCAAAGACACCACCGATCGTATCGACGTTCGTTCAACCACACCCGTCGATGTTCGTTCGTTTGTTTGTTCGTCGACCGACCAGTTATGTTCGTTCGGATTGCATTTTGTGTTCGTTCGTTGGTTCGTTCCAAGTTCGTTTCGAATGGTGGGAAGTTGAGTGGTGATTGATTGATTGATTGATATGGATGGATTTGGATGGATTGGTAAATCAATTTCGTGGATTCCACCGTTATACCAAGAGCAGGCATACCAATTACGTACCGACAAAAAGAGGGGATATATGCAAAACAAAGAGTTGCCATAGGTCAGCAACAGTAGATACATTCCTCAAAGATATTTGCGAAGCAAAAGGTAAACCAGAAAGAAAAATAAATAAAGAAGCATTTTATATGCAAACTGGATGAAAGAAAGAACTTCACCTGAAAAGCCTACACCTGGAACACAGCAAAATATCTGAAGTGAGAGACTGGGAAGTTCCATTGGTGCCTCGCATCCATAAAACCATTATTTCGTAGGAGTTTTAAAATACTTATCCTTTTGAACGGAAAACGATACTCATTGGCTTATACCTTCTGCAGCATTGTGACAGATATTGTTGACTCTCAATTGGAATGTTCTATGACATTCTTCAGTAAGACAATCATCTCTCAACAGAAACAGAAACACTGCAATGAATACTAGCTATAAATTCCAAATGCATCGTCAAATGGATAAAGTAATTTTTTCAGTTGAATGGACACAAAATCTGCAATGTCGCAAACAATTTCACTGCCCCAAAGTGCAGCAATTTTGAAAAAAATTGTCATCTGGACTGGTATTTGAAATCATCTCAAAATTGTAAAACCACATTTTAAATTTTAATTTGTCAATTGTAGATGCTAAATCAAAGAGTTTCTCAATGAATAGTTTCTGCAACACATTTATCGAATTTGAATAAAGAATTCAGCAGGAAAAAAGCAGGCCTCAAACATGCTGTCAGGACACCACATTACTAAAAACAAGGGAGGAAAATCCCATATGACATTAAATTGACAAAAATATGGCAGGTCGGCTGCTGCAACATTCACAACACGCATCACAAACGGCCAGTTAGTGGAGAAATCAGCTGATAATTATTGTTATCCAGGACTCAATTTAGAGTTAGCAGTTAGTTCGCCATCGCATAGCTTTTAGGGATAATCAAGCCCAAGGTGACACATGAATGGGAGGGGACTATGATGACATCAATGGGAGGAGGAATGCTGGGAAGGTGAAGCGCAACCAAAAAATACCAGATGCTTTTGCAATCTACCTTTATTTGGAAAATAACTTTTTTCAAGGTGCTGCCCTTGCCGAGGAGGGAGTGCCCCCATTTCCCCTCCCAATAGTCATCTCTTATAATTGGCTGAGGTTTCGGAGAACACAGTCACTTTCTTTCAAAAAAGTAACGGGAGGGAATGGGATGTGGATTTCTTTTACAAACAACTTTTCCATAAAAAAACAGGGAAAGGCCGATTTTCAACACAAAAAACGATTCACACATTTTGGAATCACTGATTTTAGTTATGTTTGTCATGCGCTTTGTCCGCTGTTGGCCTCTCTCGGCCCTCCCTCAGCCAATGTGAAACAATTGTTTTGCGATGAAATCATCCCTTGCAATTCCCGAAAAGCTTTATTTGACACTTTTTCCAGAATTTCTGTACTTATTCAAGAAGCCAAGGACGCAAGCCGGCCTTTCTTGTAACAAGGGATCAAGCCGTTAGCGGACCTTGTTTTTTGCATCATGAACAGGCAGAAAGTTTAATATTTAAAAAACTCTGCTCAAACAAAAAAAAACGTTTGCTTAGCCTTGGACAATGGCCAGTCTGACAAGTTTTAATTCCACATAACCGGCATAATTCACTCGTTGGAATTTCCAAACCAATACTCAAACCAAGACGAACGCACGCAACTGGCTGGAAGTCATCGAACCTTTGATCTTTGCCAGAAAATGACGCATAGCCGACGACCCGTTGCCGTTATTTATGCTCTTGAACAACGTTTTCACCGCAGTTGCCCTTTAAATTTTGACCAGCTGACCTGACCCTGAAGAGGGTTTTCACCGTTTCATCTTTGCTCCGCTTTTTCTGCTTCAACACGTGATAACACTTCTTGAAGGCAACACTCGATGACAAAGGACTGCTGCCACGCGAGCTTCGAAATTTCCCAGTCCGTTCTGGGTAACCAGAAAATTCGATGACAAAAATGATGAAAAACGGTCCCATGATTCAAACTTAAAGCATCAGGTATTGAGAGATCGTTAAAGTGCTGAGATAATAATAATACTTGCCGCGCTCTTGATCTTGTACTGGCTCTTCGTCTTCTTCTTAGTTGGTTTTAAAGATGTTCTGCACACTTTCGCTCATTTTTCGCCCATTGAAAAGGAAATTTCCCCGTTCGCAAAAAAGATTTTGTTTCCTTTGTATTGGTGTGTTTTTTGATGTTGTATATTTTTGATGTTTATCTGTTGAAAAAAGAAAAGGGAAGTTTCGTGTCCCGCCTCGCATATTGTTATAGAAGCAAACACGGCGATGGTGCAGCTCTGTAAAATTAGGTCAATTCACGCCAAAACAAATCCAATCAAATACATAATCGCATCCATCGGTGAGAGGAAAACAAACTCCCGCAATCTGTCAATTGGCATGACACGAGAAAATGGAGGCAAACCGGGGGACAGGCGCCATTGTTAAGTGGGGAAAGGCGAAGGGTTGTCACACTTCTAAGGTGTTTGAATTTGCACGGAACTCACAGTGTTGCTGGAAAAACTATCAAAATCGTCGTAATAATCGTCAAACCAATAATCGTTCGGTCGGTAGCGCATGTGGTTCCAGGCACCTGACGCTTCCGGTCTCAGGTAGTGCGAGTACGGATACAAGGAGGTTGAGGTAAAGGACGGATGTAACTGGTACATGTCGCGCCTGACAGAAGAGGCAGGATTGTAAGCGCTCAAGTACGAATATTTTGGAACGTGGCTAACAGAAGCAGAGGGGATGAGTCCACCGTAATGTCTTGGCGCTTCTGCAATTTTTGGCGAATAGCGTGATCTCGGTACGAAATTGGATCCGTTGACGTGTTCAACCAGAGGTGGCAGAGTGACAGGCGAACTCACACGTGGTGGCGCCGGTAGGCAAAGCACTTGAGGTGGCAGGGTCCGTCTTTTCGGATGGTTCACCATCAGATAATTTCATCCCGGAGTACTTGTTTATCAGTTCGTTGATTTCGCGCTTGCGTTTAGCGGCTGCACTTTCAGGCTCTGCGGCCGCCTGCGCAGGCGGTGGCTTACCTCTCTCGGCCAAATATGATGCACTTCCCTGACATTTTTCTGGAGGATCTTGAAGCGTTCATCCTTACGACTGTCGTTAAGAAGCTTGCTGGCATTTGAAACAGTGGCAGGATGGTTGCACGAAGCGGGAATTGCGGCGCAAGGACCTTGATACGGCCGCGGAGAGCTCGTGGGCCTTCGGAGGTGGAACGGTATCCTCAACTCTCGACCTCTCCTTTCCTGACGAATTGCGATATCGGCTGCGAAATTCGCTGAATTTCCTATAATAAGGGGTCTTCTCGCGTCGACCGGATCTTCTCGAAGTTCCTGCTTCGTCGTCAACACGTGCCATCTCATCTTTGCGCTTATTGCTCTGGTCACCAAACAAATTGTTCAACTTGGCAAATTCCCTGTTCCAGTAATACCGGGTACCTATTCGGTTCGAACTGCTTGGGAGTCCACCAGTTCCTTTGCTGGGAACTTGGGATGCAGCCGCCGAAGCACGATTAGACTTGGTGTTATTCGCAAAATAGCTTTCCCTGAAAGACTGAGGCTGGTGTCGAGTTACAGGACCAGGACACTGCTGCGAGTTGACCTTGTGGAGACTTTGAAGGCTTGCCAAAGTGTGGTGCCGATTTGCCCCATAAGGATGAAAGGCTGTTTGTGACAAACCATTATAGGTGGGTTTCGTCGCAAGTGGCGCTGCATCTGATTTGCGTCCGATGTCGTGGCTTGAAGCTTCCGATTCAATCCCATTTTGGTCTTTGAAGAGGTTTGGCCGCAAGGAGTTAACCCCGTATTTTCTGTCCAGCGACGGATCTCTGGAGTCACTTTCCTCCGTATTTAGAGGCATTGAGCTGTCGGCCGGAGTTTCGACGAAGGAATTCAGTTTGGAGTAAGGGTTCCCGCACTGAAGGCAAGATGACGCGAGCAGTGAAGGGACGGTGCAGTGGAGACTTACAGAACCGATCACAGATTTCAGCAATTGATTCAAGCAACTATCCGAACTGTCTTTTGAACCATCCGAGGAAATTGAAGCATGCAATTTTGTTGGCGGTCGTTCCAATCCCGCATTCATAACCTAACTCAAATGATGTCTTCATCTGAAAAGATGAACTTAGATCCGGCTCGACCTGTATCGGGGATGAGCAAAAATGAGGTTGAGTCTTCTGGCCAAGGAAAAAACCACAAAATGGAGCTCAACTGGAGAGAAAATCGGGTGCTGAAAAATGATGCATAGTCAAATACAAAAACTTGAGTCCTCACGTGTGAGAATTCCGCATCGATGTTCAGGCAAACCACAGAGCAGAAGACCAAATGAGAACCAGGTGTGCTCGCAATTTCCGCTTTTGGTAATTTTCGTGGCGAACAAAACAGCTTTGAATTGGGTAAAACAAAACTGAAATGGGGCGAAAATGTGAAGACCGCTTTGAAAGGCCATCACTGCGCAGAAAGCAGAACCCGTTTTCGTTAAAAAGAAAAACACATTTCTTTGCAAAACTTGCAATGTTTCCCCGTGCGCTGCACAACCCGACAAACACCCAGAAGCGCGATCTTTCGCAACATACGTCTGAGCTGTGAGTTCCTGGCAGAGTTCAGTCATGGAGGTCGGAGACGCAAGCAAGAGGAGCGACGAATGCTCAAGAATTCCAGCAGTTCCGTTTCTTGCCGTCATCGCCAAAGAAGTTTCAGAGAATCCCGACAACATCCCACAGGCCACAAATAAGTGTCGCTAAAAATAAAGATTTTGTTCGAGAGACTTCCAACTGGAACAGAGAATAAAAACACTTTCTGGCGACTTCTGCTTTCTGGCCGAAAACATGCACTCAGCTTGCGCTAACAGGGAGGTGGTATTTATGAGGGAATAATTTGCTGTCAGGTCACTCCATCTCTCTTGTGGAAGCCAAAAATTCATCCAAGGCACGAAAGAAAAATCTATACCGAACACTGCCAAGAAAATAGCACCAGGTATCGCAAGAAAAACGACGACAAAAGAAATTTCGGTGTGGCAAAAACGCCAAATTTAATGAGCACTCAACAATGACACCTGCGGCGCCACAAAATCAGAAAGTTGCGGTGATCTTGCGAATCACCGGACAACGTCAAGTGTGCTGTGTTTTTGTGAATGAATGAACTGATTGAAAAGAGAAGGACTCAATGCAGTGGAAGAGCGATAAAATAGTGGGATGGGGGCCCATCGAATGACCACACGTGGCCAATATCGACGGCACTGCAACAAATGGGGTGTCACTTTTCAATTTCAGGTGGGCAAACAGCTTTGGAGGAATCAAAAGCAGCGTTCCAATGGAGTGACACCCTGCACTCCATTTTAAACATGAGAATGTGGTCCTATTGTGACGCACAAAACATATGCACTTCGCAATGAAATGGCGCTGATTTTGGCGTGAATCATGATTTTAAAAAAGTACGAAAAACTAAAACGATTCCAGCTACGATCTTGGTGCATCGTGTTTGCTGCCTGCACCACCTTCCTCTGCGTGAATCGAAGTGTGGCGGGGAACTCGGAAGAACTCTCAACTCATTGCATGGTGGCAAATGCGTCCAAACTCCAGAGCCCAAAAATTCACACGGACCACAAATAACACATAATTTCAGAACCACAATAAGGGACTCGCTTTCCCAAGTCCACACGGGTTGCACAGCATGATACACGCAATCGAAATCGCTGAGTTCTGGTCAACTCTTGTCATGTCCAGCTTTTCAACAAAGATCAATTCTGATCCAGGATCAAGCAAACGATTCTGAAACATTATGCTTGATCCAAATCCTGGATAAGATTTCACTCAGAGTTGAAACTTGGACAAATTTTGGGAGATGTTGGAAGACCCCGGAGTTGCAGATAATGAAGTTGCAGCGGTCGTTTCTTTTTGGGGCTGCAGGACATTTTTCGGTCGCATGCACGTGGGAACAACGTTCTTTTGGAACGTTTTGGTAAAGGTGGACGTGGCGGTAACGTTGAGGCACAGTTGAACTTTTTGTTTTTCTGTGACACACACGTCACAGGAACCCGATTGCCACCAAACAGAAATCTGCCGGCATTATCCCATGCGGACCCAGACAGCAGTACTTTTTGCAGAGGAGAGACAAGGCGCATTATGGCAACCACAGGTTGGGACAGAGTTCACTCAGATCCTTATCGGGGTTTGCGAGCGTGGTTCCAAGGGGCAGACCCTCTGTCGGGTTATCGAGTTTCAAATACGGTTCTGTCAACTTTGGAATTCAAATGTGATTGAGACAAAACAAAATATCCTGCCTACCATTGCCCACATCAGCAGTTGTCTCATAAAGACACCATTGTTGGGCACACATTTGTCTCTTCGGAAAAAACGGAAACCTCAATTTCTGGCCTTGAACAAGGCCAGAAATACGAAAATGCCCAAAATCAGAGAAATCGACTGCCATCGCAAGAAAGATCAGCACACCAAGAGTTTGGCTCTATCTTGGCCACTGATCGGTCATGGGGTGGGGCCCCACAACAATACTTGCCCCAGGGCCCTGAAAAGCTTAGTCCCGAAAAGCAAGAAAAGCTTTGTGCGGCCCTGATCTCCACACACCAACCTGTGGGGTCTGTTCGAAACGCGACGGATGCCATCTATTGCCGGAAAATTTTATCTGTCGTTTTCATTTTTGCACACAGTATGGAAATCCACCTTCCGCAAACTCAAAAGCAAGAAAACATTGAGGTTTCACGAGATGAATGGTGTGAGGTTTCGCGAGATCACTGGAAAACGAAGTTGGGAGAGCGTTCGACCATCCGTTCGAGTCGCAATCTCGAGGCCCGGGTTCGATTCCCCGTGATGTTGACTTTTCACATGTTAAGCCACCGAAAAGCCATTTTACCGCTTCATTACCAGCTGGCACGTCCGTTCGTCATTTTGGCCAAAGTCTCCATCCCTGACGTCCGTCCGCCCATTTGAACGCAATTCGTTTCTCTTTGGAGAGAACGTGCGACTTGGAATGGGCCGAAAATCACAAAAGGCTTCTGGTAGGTATAGGTTGTTGACTAAAATATGAGCTCATTCAGAGAAAGGCACGTCCTCCTCAGGTTTTGCAGTCTGAATTGCATTGCCATCTTTTGACGCTCAAAAATCTGGAACAGCACGGGCATTATCTTTTCTTCAAATAGACTTTTTCCAGAAATAACCCCCTTTTTCTGCAGGAAAATTGCCAATTTTGTCTTTGGAAACGAACATTCTGCAGCATCCGAGCAAAAGCGCTATTTATCGAGTGAGAACGGATCGAGGCGACCGATTTATTTATTGGTGCTGGCATCGGGTGATGGTCATGAGCGAAAGATGATGCAAAAGAATACCCTTACTCCGATCTCTTTCCACTGATTTTCGACAACGCATGGTGCTCGCACAAGGAACTGGACACTTTTCAGTGTATTTCTTTTGTTTGATGAGTTAGTTTTCTTGACGCATTTTGTCCTATTCGACGCAGAGGTCACGACTGAATGCAAAAACTCAGCCTTGCCCGCCTCGAAAAATTTGCTTGAAACCCCTCGAAAAATGCTCCCAATGATCGGAGATGACTTGCACCGCTTTCACTCATCAAAAATGGTCCCACAAACAGCTGGGCAAAAGGCGACACGGATGACAAAGAGAAACAGACCCATAATTTAATGAAAAGGCAAAATGTCAAAATAAACAGAACTCAGTTCAAGAAAAACGGCCCAAAAAGGAGGTTACCAGCAAAAACAAAATGCCAAAAGCGAAACAAGGGATGACAATGTCAAAAGCAGGCAGAAAGGCAGGCGGAACTTGTCATCGACTCTCGCACTTTGTGAAGTTTTGAACGAGTTTCCGAAATCATCAGTTTTTTATTTCTCTCTGAAATTTACCCTCAATGCCCATCGACATTAATCCAGCAAGCGGTCGCAAAAAGCATATGCGCGGAACAAATCTGTCAACACCCACACGTGTTATACCTTTGACAGGGCATCCTTAAACTATAGAAACTCAGGAAACTTGCGTTGAAAGTGCAGCAGTCGATTTCAAAATTCCACCTTCCTTAGCCAAAACAAAGTAGGCCTACAGATCAATGGACTCGTAAGTGTAACTCAACCGACCTCAGCAAGGGCCCGTACCCCGTTCCTACTTGCATTGTCCACAACGACCTCCGACAAGCTATCCAAGTCCTTGGAATTCGAAGGTGGCGAGGAAGCATGTGCTTTTGAGGAGGCGACCGAAGATGAGTAGTGGTCAAGGACTGCTCCTTCCATGAGCATTTTGCATTCAAGACGAGGTCACACATATCAGAACAACGGAGATGATCCCAGGCCAATCCTGGGATGAAGCCAGGAGGCTAACCAGACACTATGTCACACACACGAATGTGCATGGAAACAGCACAAGGGCAACAACACGAAAACAGGACCCTGATTCTCACTCATCGCGTTCGAGATTCGTTGCAGAAAAGGGCCAACCATTTCGCTCCAGATTCATTGGCAGAGAACGCAAGAAAGCAATGGGATTCTCATCATTCTCAATCGGTTTGTTATGATTAAGAAAACGATTCTGAACGTTGCAGTTCGGTGGAGGATGGATGGATGAGGCTTTGGGATAGATAGCACCAGCTATAAATAAGCGCATTCGCGGGAACACGAAAACCTACATAGATAATGCGAGATGGAAGAACAGCATGCGAACGAAAAAGTAGTTTTCTCAAAGAAAGTCAAGACAGATGATGGCTGGAACTGGGAAAAAGAACCAAGGGCGATGATCAGCGCGAACCAAATGAAGTTGCAGAAACGGCAAAGAAGAAGAAGTCAAAACGACTTCGGAAAAACGGCGTGCAGCAGCTCTCTCTCGAAACAATCATGTCAGTGCGCAAAAACTGTGTTTCTTCTTCAAGAAATTTGCAACGCACCTATCAACCGCGAGACTGAAAATCCCCAAAATAGCACCTTGCACGCATCATCTGCAGTCTGTTGCAGTTTGCAGAGGATCTGCACAGAAACAAGAAACACTGGGCATTCCAAAGAATGATGTCAATCAGAAAAATGGTGACAATTGTGGTTCCCCTTCTTTGGTTGCACATGCGCATCATGAGGGAAACAAAACTCGGCAACTCCATCGAAGGCTGAAGTAAAATACAAATAAATAAAGTGAAAACTCAAGTTTTTAGTGATTGAAATTAGAAGTTGCCGCAAATGAAAGTGATACATATGCATTTGTACCCATTTTCCAACGTCATGGAAATACATACATGAAGACCATCGGAAAAGGGCCGGACAGGTTCGCAAAACCAAGATCGACATCAATCAGATCGTTGCTGCGGAATGTGGAGTCAAAATTTTTTGACCATAGGAGATTTTTAGCCATGGTCAAAAACCTGCTGTGGTAAAATTTTCAGAAATGCATGCACATGCTACATTGCCAAAAATCGCAGAAAAATTCCATGGACGGGAATTCGGCCCAGCAATTGGGCTGCACACATCAACAATCAAATCGCAATCAGTCGCATTATACGATAAAACAAAAATTGGATGCTGTTCAACAAAATTCGAACATCATCGGCTGCAAAAATTCCTGAGACGCAGCCATGCAATGAGCAGCGCTTCCTTCTGGCCCATTGTAGCCAGGGCAGTTTCCTTCAGCAAATTTAAATCTCTGAGTTTCCTTCAGCAAATTTAAATCTGTGACTTTTCGACCTTCGGAAACCGCAAGCAGCTTAGCGCTCTCGAACACATCATTTTCTCTATTGACTCAATAACTGTTGATCAAATATGACCCTGAAAAGGTCTCAAAGTGTCTGAACGAGCGTCTACCTACCGCATCGAGCCACGCCCTCAGGTTTCATTATTTTTTTTTTCTTTTCGCGGGGTTTGAACTTTCCCGTTTGACAAGCGGCATTTTTCTATGTGCCAATGCGAAGCGAATTGCTGAACGGTATTCGACGGAATTTTCGCACAGAACCAAAGAAAAGAATAAAGAATACATGGCGGCAGTGCCGTTGCACAGATAAGAAGAGGCCAACCCAATAGGCCAAACAATAATTAGCAAGAACACCCTTCCAAATATGGTCAAGGCATTTTTTCGGAGCCAACTCGCCAAGAGATACCCATCGTAACACGAAGTTATGATCGGAAATTTTGACGGCAAAACAAAGCGGTTCTTGGCAAGATGCAATGGGCAACAAAACATAAAGAAAGCATACAACAATATACATGAAGTTAAAGAACAGGGTGCTTCGACACGAAGGATATGGCGATTTCTACTTTTGTGAGGAAAAGTTCACAAGTTGTCCTATGACTTCGGGAATACTCGGAAAATTTTGGAACAATGCGCAGGTGTTTTTGATGCTACAGTTGTGCTGTGCCCGGTTGGCCGCCAAAAAACCAACTTGATCTCGCACCAGAAGGAGAATTTTTTTAAGTTCATTAATTTTTGTCCATTTCAAGGTGATTATCTCCTTGCTGCCGGCCAAAATGATTTCCTTTGTGTTTGCTTCCTCTCGGCCACGAAAACGTTCGCTCAGGAGTCAGCTTTTGAGTAGGTACAGCATGCTTTTGAGAGCAGTATGAACTGCTGGCTGGATCACACCACGAAAAAGGAAGCGGAGCAGGAACCGCGGCAGCTTTCCAAATCGGTTGTCCTATATTTTCCGTGGGATGCTGTACTCGTAATTCTTGTGGTGCTGAATATGAATGAAGACCAAACCGAATGAACAAAACTTCAATGAGGGACCTTGAAAAGTGGCTCAAGATGCGGGGTTTCTTGTCTGCTTATTGCGAGTGCAGGCTGGTTATATTCTCAAAAGTGTAACTCTATAAAAACTGCACCAAGTCAAACAAGCACTGTTCAAATCAGTTGGCCCAAAACAACAAAGTTATAGCAGCCACAGCAAAACAAGTTATCAAAAATAAAATTGACATTGGCCGTCAATCAACTCTTGACAGAAACTGACACCTTCTTTGGTGGGCTGTATGTGCTTTGGTCGATTAGAGACATCCGCAGGACGTCACAAAACGCAAACGGGGGATGAATTTTCATTGCGGAACAGTTTTTGCAATTTGAGCAATGATGAGATTTACACACACCCCATATTTTCTTCTTCATTTGCCATCTTGAGCTGACAGCCATACGGTCAGTGGCTCGGTATGAACCTTGTTGCACAACTTGGGCTCGCAAGGAGAACAATGCCCCATCATCGTAGCCCAACTCCGCTCTGCATTTACATTGTTTTTGAACATATAAGCGACAAAAGTGAAGTAACGTAAGTGATATTTTGAACGTAAGGGCATGGTGGTGTGGATGCACGTAGAGCAAAGCAGAATCAACGTTAAAACCGTTGCACATCCCGTGTCACCAAAATATCCGTTAAACCCATATTATTTGCGAAAAGAACAAAATGGGTAGCAAATCAATAGGCAATAAAATAAGCATTACTTTTCAGAGTGAAACCGTTCACGTCCATTCCCGATAAAAATATTTTTACTTTCACGACTGAACCCCTTTGGCCAACATCTACTCCCGATATTTTGCCTTTCCGTCCACTCCCGTCCACCTTCAGTTGAATGCAGAGCGGAGTTGGGCAAGGATTATGATACATTGTTCTCCTTGCGAGCCCAAGTTGTGCAACAAGGTATAAGCCGAGCCACCGGCCGTCAGCTCAAGATGGCAATGTTGATGATGATGATGACTCCCGCTATGTTATCCATTTTTTATTCGCACGAGTGAAACCATATACTTTATTTGCACTCGTATTTGCAATCAGAAAATTTTCGAAGAGTGATTTTCTCAAGAGTGAGTCAGACTGAGTTTAGATGTTCACGTTTCTGCTGTCCAATGTTATGTTTCAAGGCATCTACAGTTTTTTGAAATCATGGCGGTAAACTCATGTTAGCGTGAGATTACAAAGAAATTTTCAAAACGGTCCAAAAAATATTTGTGAAGCGAGAAGACATGCTAAAGTGACCCAAAGTAACGATGCGATAGCCTTTGGAAGAAACTTTTAACTATCTTTACCATACCCTCATGTTAACAAAAAATGCTCCGAAGAAAAACAATACAAAATTTGTCCCAAAAACAATGTTTCGCATCCTTCCATTCAAATAAATATGCGTAGTGAAACTTTGATTCTGTGATGAATGGACGCCAAGCAAACTTGGGAGCATTCTCATTTTGTATCTCCAACTGGAATGAGCTGCAGTCATTTTGGGTTCAAGAGAGACAAACAAAAGAACTTCCACCAAGCAAACTTGGGAGCATTCTCAGTTTGTATCTCCAATTGGAATAAGCTGCAGTCATTTTGGGTTCAAGAGAGACAAACCAAAGAACTTCCACCAAGCAAACTTGGGAGTATTCTCAGTTTGTATCTCCAATTGGAATGAGCTGCAGTCATTTTGGGTTCAAGAGAGACAAACAAAAGAACTTCCACCAAGCAAACTTGGGAGCATTCTCAGTTTGTATCTCCAATTGGAATGAGCTGCAGTCATTTTGGGTTCAAGAGAGACAAACAAAAGAACTTCCACCAAGCAAACTTGGAAGCATTCTCAGTTTGTATCTCCAATTGGAATGAGCTGCAGTCATTTTGGGTTCAAGAGAGACAAACAAAAGAACTTCCACCAAGCAAACTTGGGAGTATTCTCAGTTTGTATCTCCAATTGGAATGAGCTGCAGTCATTTTGGGTTCAAGAGAGACAAACAAAAGAACTTCCACCAAGCAAACTTGGGAGTATTCTCAGTTTGTATCTCCAATTGGAATGAGCTGCAGTCATTTTTGGTTCAAGAGAGACAAACCAAAGAACTCCCAAACACAATGATGCCATGAATGAGAAAAGGGACGCTTGGAAATATTTCGTATTCGGTATTCCCAACCTCCGGGAAGTTGATCACATTCGAATATGTCTGATTTGAGCAGATTTGTACGATTTGAACAGATTTTATGATCAAATTGCGGTTGTGTGAAGATTAGACTGCCTGACAGCTAGATCAGAATACACGGGGTCCAATAAAAACCGTGAATGCAATGCAAAAACAATATCCCAATGAAAATAGAATTGATGGAAGGTTATCAGATCATAGGGTTATCAGAAGAAATAAAAAACGGACATGCCCACGCAAAGAGCACCAAAGTGTTCTCCAGGGCCATTTTCGGATGCTATCAAAGTTATGCATGCAAGAGCAAAAATGTGGCCGCAGGGAACAGCAAAAAAAACCGCCAACCAACAAGCAGACTTGAGTGAGCAGCAAACACAAATGCCCAAAATTAAAGAGATAACCGTCAATGATCATAAAAGTTCTTCAAGATCTCTCCTGAAGTGCATGATCTTGATCCGTCAATGGATTTCATGTCATGAAACAAGCCAATATTTTTGAGTTCCAAAATTGCCTCTGGCGGACCGGCACTGGCCATAACAGAGTGCGCATACGTTGGCCTGTATGCCCATACCATACTATGTCAAGACCACATCATCAAGGGGAACTTGGCTTAAACAAGATGTTGCATAACACGGGAAGAAACTGAAACTGTTTTAAAATCTTGTTGCATTCGATGAAACGAATTGAGAGCGGTCCGTGGGCAGTGGTAATTGCTGATTGTGTGGTTGCTTCGTTCAATGAAGGTTGAAGCATTGATCCGAATTGGCAAAATATGCATGCGGGTTGATAATTTTACCGTGCGGGTTCGCCCAACTTCCTCTCCCAAGACAGATGTCCCGTTTGTTTTTGTTTCTGCATTGGGATGTTGCACGGAAGAATGCATGACTTCTAGATTCCGTTTTTCATAAAGTTGCACATACTTTTGGTTGAATTCTCTCCGTTGGTTTGAGTTTTGCACTTCGTGTTGCACGTATGTCGGGGCGTGACGCTCCTACATCATCAGGTGTGGCAGGCAACTATTAAAGTATGTGCAACTTCATTGTGAAATTATAACCTATCTCGGATGTTCACAGCTGCCAGATTTAAATTCGCTTTTCATGTTTGACATTCCAATGTCGTTGCAACCTGCGCACCCTTAACAGGAGGATTCGCTTTCTCGGGATCCACTGAAATCTCTGCTGGCATTATTGCATGCCAGGTGATTGCACCCTTAAATGCGTTGGGGAAAAGGCACTTACCCATTTTGATGTCACAAATCGCAAAAAGACTGCAATCAAAATTTGTTCACTCATAATCGCAAAAAGACTGCTATCAAAATTTATTCACGTCATAAAAACACACACGATCACATAGAGAATTGCATTAAATTGTTAGCAGTTGATTTTCAGGGCAGTAGAAACATCAAAAGATCACCAGCACTGGGTTTTCGAAGGCAAGGGGCATATTTCCAACTGCATTGGGTCGATTCAAATTTATTCAACGTTGACACGTGTGATGTCTCGCGCAGTTGGTTGTCTTGACATAAATGTGTGTGAAGTTGGCCCCCAAGTGCTGCCCCCGGCAGCGGACAGAGGTTCGTTGATGCCATGCGTACATAACTGTTGTTTTTTGTCCAAATTTGATCGTCACTGCTGCCACGTGGGTCGAGATATTTGCCCCTTTTGCGGGAGCAACTTCACGTAAAAGTTGGCCCGCCATAGGCAAAACATTTCCCGCCCGGACTTCCACCCTATGGCATTACGTATACCGCGGGGCCAGTTTCACAGTTCACACACATCCTTCACACGTTGAAGCAATAGGTACCCACCTATTTACCCTGGATTTTGGCTCTCCCTTCAGGCGACATTAAAAATTGCCCAGGCGTATAAGACAGGTTTGGTGTTTTTAGACAGGCAGAGACTTTACTTCGACGCAAAGTTGATTTCTCTGAGCACCCTGCACAATTTATGGAGATTTTCAGAGTTACCATCCCAGCACTGCGGACGTGGACGTATAGCGGTTCCAAACCATTTTTGGGCAAACATTTCAAAAGTTCAAAGCATAAACCGTGATATCAAGATTTGAGTCCGGGAAAATAAAAATTCTCAACAAAAACATTCCGTCGACCGTTGAACAGATATGGTCAAACCACGTCACTCACATAAGGATGGCCTGTCAGAAGTATGCAAGTCCGGAATAAAATCAGATTTGAAAACGGTTCATTTTCACACCTCGGACGCATCGCAGGCAAACCCTCAAGTTCAATTGGGAGGTGATACGTGATCAATCTTCAGTCTCCATTGACGCGCATGAATAAAAAAGACATGCAATCAATCTAAACGTCTGGAACTCGTTAACGAAAATTCTCATTGACAACTAAACGTTGGTACAAATCAAAATCCATACGGCAACAAAATAAAATGGCTTTTTCGTAACCACAAGAAGTAAAAACAATTTTGATCACATGTTAGAAACAATCAAAATCGAAGGCCGAATGCAAATTTGCTTTGAACCGATCGCAGACGCAATTCGAGAGGCTTGTCCAACAACGGGGATGCCATAAGTTCGGCGGACATAAAACAGAGGATTTCAGATGCCCGCTGAGCAGCGGTGCGCAACGCAAAAACCAATCAGGAAATCGTTGGCAAAAGGTTCCAAAATCAGGGCTCCCAAAAGAGATGCAACCACAAAAAAGGTCATCAGACCTTGTGACCCAGACGGGAGCGGACAAGCCAAACCAAGGGCCACCAACACAATCGCGCCCACTTGCGTCACTAAATCAGGTGATAACGAGAAAGAAGTCAAAGAATTAGCGGCCCAAGACTGAAATTGGCCGATGATATTGACGCAAATCCCAAGACGATCACAGAAATAATTGCGTTCATTGTTTCTGCCGATTTTTAATTTTATGGGCAAAGAGCATGCGATTTCCTGAATGTGCAGGGTGCGCCCAGATTGATAAAATAAAAGACAACCTCTCGAGATCCAACAACTTCCCTTTCCCATTCAAGTCTACAGCGAAAGCAAATTGGTTTGGCTGCAAAAAAAAAAACCCTTTGAAAAACGAAAACAAGTGTCAGACAATGCGTCGCTGAAATCAGCAGGAAAACCTTGTGAGCTACAAAAACAAATGGGCCGCATTCACAAGATGAACACGCTTTTGTCAACGTGATTTTAATACTCAATAAGTGGCGTAATTCGTCGCTTTGGGTGTCGCCAGTTTTTATTTGTCCGCAAGAGGCGCGAATGTCGCTCGGTGGCCTACTGCGACAAGTAAAATGCATTGCGACTATACGGCGGTCGCGGGTTGTCACCCACGGAATGTTAAATTTCTCTGGAACCGTTTCACGGATTTTGACAGAATTTTTTGTGCTGGAAAGCAGAAAATGTGCGATTTTGGACGTATATAACAGCCCCGAATTTTTCGCTGGTAAAAGCTGAAATATTGGAGATATACAAAAGTGTCCAAGTTAAGATATGATGAAATTCCGGGTTCCTGCCTCACATTTTCAAAGATTGCGCGATTTTTTCCGCTGTAACATGGTTTTGACCTGCGGAAGAGTTGTAGAGGAAGCTTTCAGCTTTCCAAAAATACCAAAATCATTGAATTTGATCATCATTTTATGAATAAAAACGCGACATGGAAGCATTATTTTTTCGTTGCGTCGAAACCAAAAAATGCTTCCATGTCGTGTTTCTTCTCCATAAAATGGTCAAATGATGTTCTAATTCAATGATTTTGGTATTTTTGGAAAGCTGAAAGCTTCCTCTATAACGCTTCCACAGCTCGAAACCATGTTACCACGGGAAAAATCGCGGCCTCCAAGGGAGACGCGGCCTCATCCCCGCTTATTCTTGTGCAAAAAATAAAATGAATTCTTCCGCGTCGCGTTCTCCCTAAAAAAAAAGAGTCAAATGGTGTTCAAATGCAATGATTTTGGTGTCTGTGGATAGCTGAGGGCTTCCTCTACAACTCTTCCGCAGACCAAAACCATGTTATAACGGAAAAAATCGCGCAATCATTGAAAGAATTAGGCAAGAACGCAAAAGTTTATCAAATCAAAATTTGAACATATTTTTTCCCCGCAAGACTTTCAAGTTTTGCCCGTGAAAAGTTCGGGATAATTTTATAGTCCTGAAAAGGTCTAATTTTCAGCTTTCCAACACAAAAGATTTAATCAAAATCCGTCATTTGGTTCCAGAGAAATTAAACAGTTCGTTGCCGATGCACAGCGACGCAGAAATCAACCACAGCCAGGAAAACCGGCCTCTTGACGCGACGGCAGAGAAAGGAAAAGAGCGAAAATTGGCGATCGTTGGGCGGGGATGGGCAATGAGAGTTACGGCACTTATAAGTATTAGAATCACGTTGCTTTTGTCACAACCGCATTTTAAAAAATCATCACGCTAAATGCGCGAAAAGCGCGCTAAACAGGCGCGAAAGTGAATGATGCATAATAGATTAAAACCTGTCATTGTCCCCTTTTGATCCAGTGGTAGTAAACTTGACCGTTTCCGACGAAAATCAAGATGCGCGTTCCTGCTGCTGCGTGACATGTTAATTTCCGAAAAAAATTGGGACGATAAAAATGTTCTCGCAATCTTTTTTGCTTTTGAATCAGACTGCTGTTAGTTCTCAGAACCGCGTGCAAGCCGTTTTTCGGAGCTCAGTTTCAATACAATTGGGTGGTCAACACGACTGACCACCCAAGAAGCGTTTACCTGCACGCAAATCAGCATTCCATGACAGTGAGAATTATCAAACAGAAATTGAACTATGTATGAAGGATACATGATGGGGTGGAGCAGAACCAGAAAAGCTGCAGTGCATGGGAAATTAATATAACAATTTATCAAATTGAGATTTTATCGCATTTTTTGTCGAATTAAATATCCATCGGGAATGAGAGCTGCAGCAGGAAAAACAATCATTTAAATAAACAGACAAATGAAAAATTATCCAACGCCCACATGGAAAGAATAATTGGGTCCTAATTGTTGAAAACTGGCGGGTCTTTATTTAAGTATAGGTACCGTACCGAACACCCGAGCAATGGGTATACGTGAATTTATAAACCGAAATAATTCGCCAATTTCGCCAATCAGTCGAATCGGTCAGAAATGCACAGTGGAGGCATAGAATAAGTATACTTTAGTATTTTTTCTTCTATGGTGGAGGTGTGTGTGCGGACTCGTATGTCAAATTCTTTTCCAATTCGGCAAGGAAAAGGGCTTTCAAATCATAAATTTACCCCGCCAATTTTTCAAACCACAGCAAGGCGCCGTTGGGTGCAATAAATCGAAAGCTCTGAGTCTGAAGGAGGCGATATCTTCTGCAGGCTGCGAATAAAAAAAATTTTTTGGGCAACACGGAAATGATGCATCAATCGTCATGAACTTTTGTTATTTTTGCAGAAAGCGACAACGTTTTATCTGGCGGTAATTGAGGATTCTAACTACATTAGGGAGCGGATTTAAACTGCGCAATGTGCAATTATTGTTCTCTGAAGTCAGTTCATGACAAGTTTAAAAAAATGCATGTTCGCTCCGAAACGCAAGGGATTCGTTTACCCACGACGGCACCCCACGTGGACTTTATAGACAAACGACCAGTGTATGCTCCCTTCAGAGTTCCAAATCCAAATTTGAGCCCAACAAACAGCAGGCATGAACTATTTCAAAACACTAAACCCACCCAAATGCATATGAACTCCTACATTTTAACTTTCCCTCCGAATCCCCAGGCATATCCATGCGCACATTGGCATTGCACATACATAGGAATACAGGATACAAGATGATCATTGATTGAAAATCTGTCTCTTCAATCAGAAAGAGGCAGAAAGGAACTCAAGGGCAAGAGGAAAGAGGAAGAAAAAGAAGCGAAGTGAAACGTGCACCATCTTGGAACTTCCCAGTCTCAATGAGTGATTGATAAACGACGAACTGAACTGAACTTCGTGCCAGCAGGATTTGTTCCAACTAAATGAAAGGGTTTTGCGAGAAAGGTGAGTTCCCTGAAAACTCGGATTTATTTTATTCGACTATTCGGGTACCGGAAAACTCATGATATAGCCAAGTGGGCATCCAGAGATATTTTAAGGGTTCAAATTCAATTTCAAGGATTTCCGGTCTTAGATACGTTCAAATTTCCAAACGTGCTGGATGGATATTGAAAAGGGCGGGCGGATGAGAGATTCATTTCAGGCCAGGTCCTATGTCCTCAAAGTTTCACACCTTCCAATATTGCGTGCTGCTTGATCTTGCCAGCCTGGAGACTTCCTGTCCGATGGTTCATGATTTTCGAGCAATTCAAAGAAAAGATGTTTCCACACAAAACCCTTTCAAGTTGAACACCATCCTGAAGAACAGACTATCATTCCTGCTCTACTAGCAAGAAGGGAAACCACAAGGCTAGGTAGAAAAGCCATAGAACGCAAAACTGGTTTTGATTCACTCACCTTGCCCGTCGCGAAAGAGGAGCGGGTGCGCCCACCTCGTTCACGATCATCACGGTGCTTTTCCTTTGCCTTCTCCCGGTGCTGGTGATGTTTTCTGTGACGGGACGAAACGGACACCGAGGTCGACAGGGTGTTGTAGGTCGCCGAGGAGCAAGAACTCGACCTCTTCCGCCCACGGGAGTGGGAGCTAGCACCTCCGTAGCCTCCTGTTGTGGCGTACGCATTTCGACTGCTCCTCTTCGGCTGTCGTGAATGGCGACGATCGACACTGGGGCTACGACGGTAGTTTGCCGACCCTCGACGATCCGTTCGGGACGATCGCCTAGATTTAGTTACCTGTTCGTCCCTGGAGCTGACTCGAGGATGGTGTCGATCGTACCTAGCATCTATATCATTACTGAATGGAAAATTAATGACAAAATATTAATAAAATCATTCACATTGGAATGTTATGAAACATTGTGCATTCGACTATGAGCAAACTGAGATCCATTTGCAGCAATTAAATTATTTCGCTGGAATGACTCAAAATATGTACAGAACTTGGAAGGATTGTGCATGACAAAAGCAGAAAAATCTCTCACAGACATTTGACAGTCCTGGGCCAAGCCATTCGTCGGAGTTTTTATTTATTTATTCATTTTTATTTTGGGGTTACGACTGGTCGTACGATCACAAAATCAGTGAATCAGCCACCCGAAAAACCGGGTCAAACGGCCGGCTCAGGAACAATGGCAAAGAAAAGGCGAATTTCGATGAATTTTGCAATGTGCGACGGCACCCACACACACTGGACCCACGCGAACAATTTGCAAAATGGAAGTCATTTCGTTATCACATTATCCAAGAATCAAAATAACATGATCATTGATCAATCTACCCCAAAGATGACCGTTGAACTTACAGAGACAAAACCCCGGCAGACGTGACCAGAAGTTGCATAGTTGTGACCATGATTGGACGGAGATGAAGAGTTGACAGCTTGAATCAGTCAAGCGAATGCGAAGACTAGAACCGCAATGACTAACACGTTGCACGTTGGAAGCAGCAGAGCTAATGTCAACGGGGCGGCGGCATTTGCCCCTGGGGTGGAGGATTGCAGCCCCAATGAATTAATTGGCTCCTATATAATTATTCGCTAACACATTTCTCCAGAACGAATTTGTACACTTGGCACAGATACATTCAACTGGTTGTTGCACCGTTCGCAACAACGGTCAAAAACTTGCAAGTGCCACTTTGAAGTCATCCAACTACAAACTTTGGAAATGCAACGACGAAATAGATTACACGAGCAGGGACCTGTTTCAATTGCGATACTTAGCCTTAAGTAGTGCTTAATCCTGTACTTAGGAAGAGATAAGTATTCCTTACCGGTTTCAATTGCTATGCTTAGTTGTGTTCCTTAGGTAGGTCATACTTAAGCCACTAAGTATTCCTTAGCAGCTTTGCATTGCGCTAAATGGCAGCTTAAGTAGTTGTTTAGGAGAGCCTCCAAGCTCTCCTATCTCTCAAATGATGACATTGACACCTCATTTTCGTTGCTTTTAAAATTTGTTGGTTTTCTTAGTTTTTTTTTCACAGGTTCACAGGGGGAAATGGATCTTATTCTGCATATAATTGAGCATGAGAGACCTCCAAAACGTTTTTGTAAGCGAGTTGCAGTTGCTGAGCTTTCAGACCAAGAGTTTAAAGCTCATTACTGCTTCTCGGAGCTCTTTCGAACAGTGTTGGGCGTTATTGGGTGATGCCATCGAGTCTAGAACAATGACAGGGCATGCAATTCCTGCTAAAACTCGAGTTTGGTGTGCAACAATGTTGAATTTTTGATTTTTTTAAATAAAAAAAATCAAAGAAATCGATTTTTTGATTTTAATAGAATGTTTTTTGAGGGTGAAAAAACATGATTTGCCATATGTATGATTTTAAGCACATTTTTTCGTAGTCACTAGCCAATATTTTGGCCAGGTAGGTACCTGCCAACCAATCTGGTGATGTCATTGCGGAACTTTCCGGGCAACCGACATGATTTCGTTAGAAGTGCGGAATTGACCGTTGCAAGTGCGGAACACATGGAAACAGTTGTGGAATCGACAGTTGGAAGTTTGGAACGTTTGTCTGGAAACAGGTGTGGAACCCACAGCTGTAAGTGCTGAAACAAAGATTTCCGTGCGGAACCGATAGTTGGAAGTGCGGAACTCAAGATTACCTACAGGTGCGGAACCGACAGTTGGAAGTACGGAATATCTGGAAACAGGTGCAGGAACCGACAGCTGAGGGAAATCGAGATTACAGGTGTGGGACAGGCAGTTAGAGAACTCGAGAGTACAGGTGCGGAATCGAAAGTTAGAAGTGCGGAACGTCTGAAAACAGGTACGGAACCTGTGGAATCAACAGCTGCTAGTGCGGAAATCTAGACTAATGTGTGGAACCGATAGTTCGAAATGGGGAACTAACAGTTGGCAACATTTTAAAATTCATATGCTCTCATATCTCGAAATGCTCCGGAATCAGAATAGTTTTTTGGAATCAACATGGAATCGCACATCTCTGCTTTGAAGCTACCTCTCGTACCATCACCACGCAGCGCATTGATAGCAATCATCGAATATTTCATCAGCTAAAATGAAAGCAACCAAAAAAGTCGGTTGGTGTTATGACGAAGGAGTAAAAACGTGCAGTTTTCAGCAACGGAAACATCTCACAGCAAAAAGATCTGTGTGTCGTACCTACCTATTTCGAAAGCAGAGACCATGGCCTTTGGGTATAAAATCACAGTTTTTCCAACATACCTACATCGAAACTTGATCTCGAATCTAACCCTCGACACCTGGCAATGTCAAGTCAAAACCCTATTCTTGATCTTTGAATCGAGGATAAAATCTGGACCTGTGTTGGAAAAATTTATGCAAACCAAAACAAAGCAGACAAAAGAAAATCATTACCACCAAATCATGAAACCCTTTGGCAATGTGCATGATGCATGCTGACGAAAACACTCGCTGCACCGAAAATGCTTTTAATGTTGGAAATTCATATTTTGTTGGTTTTGTTTTTCTTTTCTCCTTTTGTTTTTCTTTTCTCCTTTTTACTCCCGTTTTGTGTAGCCACCAATGCATTTGGCTGATTTTTTAAACGAAGCCCATCTTTTCGGCCGCGGATTATTTTCGCTTTAAATGCAATTTTGAACACAAAAAGAAAAGAATCCGCGGCCTAAAAGATGGGCTTCGTTTAAAAAATTGGCCCATTGAATACAGTACATACTGAAAATGAATGCTGTACCCGCCTACCTCTCAATTTTTCAAGTAAAAATGGGGCAATGTGATAATTGAGGCCAAAATAGAAAAAAACGGTTCACAGGCAGCCATGACAGCAATAAACATGAATCTGCTCAGGCAGCACAACTTAAGTAATACTTACAAGCAGGAAAAACTAAGGAGCGGTAATTGAAACCCACTGAGAACAGTCTTAGATGAGACTTAGGAATGCAGAGATAGGTAATACTTAAGTCTTAAGCATTACTTAAGTTAAGTAACACAATTGAAACAGGTCCCAGGTAAATATCAGTAAAATAAGTTCCATTAAAACAAACACCATCCCATAACGGGTTAAGGGCAGGGTGAATCGGGACTCTTGTTTTTACAAGTTTGAAGCAAAAGGTTCGTCAACAGCCCGGCTAAATTCCGTGTTTTCGAAAGCGGGCAATCCCAAAAATTGGGATCTAATGCGAAGGCGAAAACGGACAGTCTGACCCAGAGGTTTGTTTTGTCAAAATGCCCCCATGGTGTGTTTGTGTGAGTTGGTCACGTGCAAATTTCCACCAATCACGCATCTCTTGGTTCGCAAGTTGACGAAAGTCCCACTCCCAAATTCATGGCAACGCTCTGGTGAAGCAAAAATGCAATAGTTGCCTTGGCTGACGCATTGGTGTGTTGGGCGCCACCTGACGCCCCAGAAAATGGATGGAATTTGAGTTAAATAAACGACAGGCTCATTTGAACAGAAGATCAAAGTTATGCAAAAAGGGGAACAAAGAAATTTATGTTGTTCACCAGGTTGAATAAAAAATTGAGTCAAGCTTTCGACACAATCCGTTGTCGCGGTTCACGAGCACTTTCCCAAGCGACGAGGTGACCCTCCGTATCAAGAACTCCGAACACGCAGTCGAAAAGCGGGAAATCGTCAGGCCAAGAACGGGCATAATGAACCTGATGTAACTGGCGGGAATCAGAACACGCCACAAACACGGGGCGCAAATAGGCCAAGCAATAATTTATTGTGATTTTAGGATCAGGCTATAACAACTGTTCTGGCACTGTTATTGACTTGCCTGGAGACATGCCACATGCGAGGCCTAACGGAAAGACTAACAGCAAAACTGACCACACGACGCACGCCGCCACATTTTCCTGCGACAAAACACCGCGACGTCATTGGCCGCACGTGCATTAACCCACTGAATCTGGATTGGAACCAAACAATGATCGCATCCCAACGAAAATAACAATGAAGTCAATTTTTCGTCATTCATTTGGAACTGCTGTGATAAAAAAATCACTCACTCAACTGCTGAAAGTGTTGCGAATTGCGATAACGAACGGAAGAGAATCGACTCGATGGTGTTGGACATTCAGGGCAACTGATGGGAGGGAGTCGAAACGACCGTTGGCAGTGACGAATGATATGAATATGCCTGTGGGAGTTTGGTCCTGGATGAGTTGGAAAGTCCCGACGGAGTGAAAGGAAAGAACCGGTGAATCGCAAAAGTGAAAAGAACCCTCCAGAATCTGCAGATTCCCTGCGAGAAAATCAGAATCCATGAACAAACTGACGGGACGAAACAAAACTGAGGCAAAAATGCAAAGAAAGTGAAAAGCCGCAAGCTCAAGCAACTGACGCACTGCACACACATCAACGAAACCAGAACTTTTTCTGGCCACATTTCTGAGGAAAGTTAAAAAAAAACTTCTGCTTCAAAACATGAAAAATACGGCAAATGACATGGGAAAACCACATCACAGACGAAAACCAAGAAAAAATCAAAGCAGAACGTTGAAGACCGGACTGATGACCAGCGGCCACAAATGCGCAGCCCCGCGCACACCGCAGCCAGCATCCACCCGCACACCGCAGCCGCAGGGATGAGCGACAGTGGATCCGTGTGTGATTGCCAACATGCCGTCTGGTCCCACGCAATGAACGGCTCTCGGGCTTCTGCAAGTGTGTCATTTTTTGCGGCTTTTGTGTCATTCATGAAGTGAAATGAGTGCTGCGACCGCTTGTTGCGTCCAATTCACTCTCACCTGTTCCACAAAGCGCAATGAGTGTGGTGCTCCCTGCAAAAATTCAGTCTGCTCGTGAATGATGACAAGACCATATGGCAGGCAGAGATCTCACGGTGGCAACACAGCTTTTTTCAATTTGAATCAGCCCACCGCGCCCAAAACAAAAATGTCAATAAATATGCCACCATAAAGGCATAATGACCAGGAAAACTGAACCAAACATCACGCAAACCACGTCCATACGGCACAGACAATCAATTGCGAACGAAATAGTTAAGGAAACAGAGGAACACCACACAAATTTGACACAATTATTATTGTTTGACGTACGGTACCTATCTATGGAGTTCGCTGCCCTGTGACAGAGACAGAATTGTTTCATCTGAGCGTGAATTAACTGTGATCCCCAAGGCACTTC
>JASGXE010009467.1:0-26122 GCA_030068105.1 Sinentomon sp. SZTP_YWyxl
ATCTTAATGCGGTTCAGATATGTTTTCTTTTCTTTCAGAATGATGGTCATATGTCTATCATAGAATGGACTCTATCCATAAATGGTTTTCTTTCAAAAAAGGTTCAAAGGGTATTTTATCTCCAAACAACTTTCCCCAAAATTGGTAATTCTCACTTCTCAAGATCCTTGGCACAAAACTCTTACTATTTCAGAAACAATTAACAACTCACTTTTCTGTCATGCGTTAAAACTGTGTACACCCACCTCAAACCGTCTCAATTAAAAATTACACTTTCTACGGCACTGAAACACCACTTACCCAATGGGCATTTTCTGAACTTCTATTATGGCAAATTTCTTCCTTGCTCGCAAACCACGATTAGGCGGCGAACTGCGACCGGTGTATAATATTTGCGGATTATCTGTCCACCAAAACACCTCTGGAAACTTCGCAGAAATGTGACTGCACTCAGCTGAGTTCGTTCAAAAAACAGGCAAACTGTTCTAAAACAACATCTTTCCATCCACTTTGCACCGTACCCTGATCTGCTCCAACAATACTTCACCAGTTCAACAAGAGAGATACCTTTCCCGAACACGACTTTCAACCAATTGTCCTGTCAACAAACTCACGCTGCCTGTTCACCGCTCACTTCGCTTCATATTTTCAGGCGTGCATCTTTCCTTATCGCAAAAACGCAGATTTTACATACGGCCCCGACCACAAGTTTCGCTGCCAATTTCCCAACTGCACAAAACTACCAGGTGTGATCACAATGTTTTGCCTGAGCAGCAGCAGGCTGCTACAAGGGGAAGGAGAAGGGGAACGGAGGGAGAAAGTGAGAGATTTGTTGCATCGGTCACGTTTTGTCCCCTAAATGTCCTTGCAGTTTATGTCATCCTTTGTTTGCACCACACTGAATCTTTCCTATTACCCAGGTGATACTCACATTTTTTGAGTTTTTTTTTCTTACTTTTTGATCTTGTCTATGATCATTCATTCGTCTTGCTTGCGAATGACATGGGAGCGTGCACCCACTTTGCACACCTGCTCGCCCAATCTTGAGCGGCAGTATTGAATCAACAAAATAACAATAATAATAAAAATAAAATTATGAAAAAAGGGCAGAGCCGTCATGGATTAAGCAAAAGAGCAACGCACTTCACTGTCCTATTCGCATACTAGCTATTAAATTTCACACATGGCTGCCTGTTCCCTTCACCTCCATGGCCTAAGCATTCGACTTGATTCCCCCCACAGGGTGTAGCAAAAGTCTGCTCAGAAATAAGCGTAGATCACTCTCCAGGTTGAGACTTACTTTGACGATGTAATGCGTGTTCGTCTGATAATTACAATGGCGTTTGACATTTCTGACCAAAACACTGGCTTGCGCAATAATCTGATGGAAATTAAAATACTATAGTTTCGCGGTTTGTTCGCAAAGTTGAGAACGTCAGACAATAAGAAGAAGCGGCAAAGCAGGCGGCTGTGGCCCAGAACGTCCGCGCCACCCTGCTATAACCGGGGATATGCTGATTTTGTGTAGAATTGGTGTGACATTTACGTTTCGCCGTTCACAACATGTCTCCCATGGTCTCCATTTACCCTGAATAGGCCATTGACTTCGGCGGATAAAACTCCGTCGAACCTTTGTCGGACGGAAACCAATCGATATTGTGACCAAGAAATAGATTAGGCCTGCCGGTACATGACCGTTGTTTCCCTTAATTAGGGCCCATTCTTTTTTCCTTTCAGACGATATATTCCCTCACTATCGGTTGATGGTCTCATGGCATGACAACCGGCCATTTCTGGAAGCAAGTGTATCGCTGGCCATTGATGGGAAACAACATATGTTAAACGAATGATAGAGTCAATCGTCGGAACCATCGATTAAAAAACGTTTAAAGTAATGGTGAGTTCTTGAGCAACATTCGGCCGTGTTCCACAATACCGCACACCCTCAGGTTCAACTCAACAGCAAATTAAATGGATAGAATTGCGCTGCGAAAATTTGATTTCTATGCAGAACACATTATTTTATTATTATTATTTATTCAAATCTCAACATTGAAGTTGAACGTCAAACAAATCGTAAAAGAAGAGAAAGTCAAACAATAAAATGAACTAGGGCATAGGCGCAAAAGCAAAATTATATGCAAGAATACGAGGGCGAGAGGTCTGGGCTGCAACCAAATTAAACTAAATTAGGTACAGATCCACGTTGTAACACTATGGTAAGCGTGCAAAGAGGGGTGCCGAGGAGGGAAGTGCATTCCACTCGCGGACTGTACGGGGAAAAAACTGTTAAAGTGCTTATTAAATTTCAAAATGGGGTATTCAATAAAGTGGCCATTGTCAGTGCGGCGAGGAACAATCCGTTGGGAAAAATCAGACGGAAGTGAGGTGCAAATGGTACCCTTAATTATTGACTGGAGGAACTTTAGGCGTCTGTTAGAACGTCTTTGAGAAAGAGTCTCAAGACCGAGGCGCGAAATCATTTCGGAGACTGACGAAGTCCGTCTGTAATCACCACAAATGAATCTTACGGCACTCCGTTGAAGCCTCTCAAGCATGCAAATATGACGGAAAAGAAATGGGTCCCAAACCTCACATGCGTATTCCAAGATAGGTAACACAAGACTGGAGTATGCTTTAAGTTTAGCTGATGACTGGGCAGGCCTGATGTTTCGTACTAACATGCCCAGGACTTTTTTTGCTTTGGCCAACACATAATTGATATGGGCATCCCAAGAGAGATCGCCACATCACTTTTCCATTATTGCAAAAGATGCATCCGTCTGTTGTGATGCATCTGGCTTTTGAGTTGAACCTGAAAGGGGTCGCAAAGGGTGAGTTGCAATGAGGATGTGATCGAATGTCTCTCCATGTCGTGATTTTCCATCTTAATATAACTATCCAGGTTATCTAAGCGCCAAGTAGGTTTCAAGCAAGCAGGGCCGAACGCGTTGGGATTTGCAGGTGAGCGAATTAATGGCCACACACACGTAGTTCTTTCAAACGTTTAGCGAAAACTGTGCGAAATGTGATTGTTTTAGTCTCAAAAATGGAATTTTGTGAAGCGGAAATATGCATCAAATATAAATAATGGGAAAGACGAAATCTATGGTTTCGAGGTTTTCACAAAAATCGGTAAAAGGTGGAGACACCATGTGCCTACGGTTCCGTTAATTCGCTCGCTACGTACTGTATACTGGCGGCGGAAAAAGATAACCCACACATGTGAAAAATTTCCATTCTTGACATTTTAACGAAAACTCCATGCTGTAGAAATAAAAGATCCTCTTTCATCACTATTGTCAAAATCTGACACCTCTAGAAAGATCCGATGCAATTTGGCGCTTTAATTTCTACCAACTGCATAAGAGTAAAAAGAAAGAAAACAATGTGTCGGAGGCAACAGTTAAATGGGAAAAACACATGTACGAATGTGTAAACTCATGCACATGCACAAAAACAAACTCATGCACGTATGAGTAATCTTTTTCCGCCGCCACTGTACAGCCACAGAAATAATACTGACTCCCATGATCCAATGTAGGTACCTATATACTTGTCTTTATAGGCAGTCATCATCGTCTCTCTGACTGATATTCATGAAATTGCAAGAAATATGGACAATGGGCTTGATACCTCCACAATTTTTAGTCGATATAAAGTTGAAGGACAAGTTGGACAAACTGATCGCTGCAGACATTTATTTTGTGGGGAAACATTAATTTCTAAGCGAAGTTTTTTTATCATGTTGCATGCAGGAGAACTCTAGGCGGATGCCCATCAGCTATTAGGAGGTAAATGTAGTTTCGAATAGGAGGAAAATTGATTCCGAGTTGTTAGATTTAATTAACTAGCTCGATTTTTTCATCAATGGTTAATCTCGTTAAAAATGACAACTTAACCATAATCGTTGCTAAAACACTGTTTTCAAATGTGGAGTAATACAGCCAAATGACCGTTTTGATTGACCGTCAGATTGACCGTCAGAACAATAACCGGCATTTTTGACAGGACATCAAGTGTGACGGCAATGTTGCGTGACCTGAATATGCAGACTCTTGTGGCGAGACGTCAATCCCACCGCTTGAACTTATTGCGGGATATTATCTTAAATGAGTTTGATTTCCCCCTCCCATGCAATTATTCAATGAAACCCGTTCAACGTAGGACTGATAATGGGTTGAGCTTTGTGCTACCATTCTGCAAGCGGAACACATTGTTCAATTCCTTCTTTCCTTGTCCTGTCACTGAGTGGAATGCTCTTCCTGGAGACTCTCCCTTGATATCCGCCACTCTTTCCCGCATTTCTCGCGCCAGCGAACGGTAAACATCTTTTGCCCATTTCGATTTTTTCAATTTCGTTTGAGGAACCTATTGACAAGGCTTTTACTGCTGACTTTTTACAATTTTAACATGCATCCTGATGCAGCGCAAATCATTTTTGCTGCTTTCAATGTAAAAAAATGATAATAATAGATGTTTTTATTACTGCATAAAAAATAGAATTGGTGCACAGTGGCGAATTAAAGAATTACATTAGATACACAGAAACATGAGCAACAAATTGTGATGTAACACATTGCGACTGTAAAAAATCTTTATCAAAACTCTAATCTGCGAATTTAAAGATACCTACTCATTTATAACCGAGGTCAAAATCTGACAACTTTATGATGCTTGTTGCAATCTGGCTCTTTCGAATATATCTTGACCGCCTGCATAAGAGTATAACGAAGGAAAAAATGTTCGGGAGGCAAACAGGAAAATTGCAAAAAACGTGTATGAGAGCATTAATTCTGTCAGTACCTGTGTGCACAGAACACTCTGTTGAGTCTCCAATTTTTGTTTTCACCCTGCAAAGGTTGCAGAAAAAGGGTGAGTAATTCTTTTTTCGCATCAGCGCCGTTTCGTCACGAAATCAGTTGACAGTTCTGCATTTTTCTAAATTAAAATTGGAAATCTGTCAAAGAGTCGATTTAATCGATCCCTTCTGATATTAACTCCCTTGAAATCCTAACTTTCTAGATATCTGAAAAACGGTGAGACACATCAAACAAACCAGAAAATTAAAAAAAAACTGGGACAACTTGGAGGCGAACCGTCTCCCCGGGGCACCACCATCCTGTCAGATTTCACCCACCGGCTCAGCATCGGTTTTTTGTCTGGGTGGATATGGCCCCATAATAATTAATCATTCGTGGAGGACAACAAATGACGCCTCTTTGTTGTTTTTGGAACCTCGCATCTTGTTGCCTGTTCCTCAGCCTGGGGTCAGCCCGATCTGATCATACAGAATGCATGTTCAGCAAAGTTTCAATCCGTAACGTCGTCGTCCAGCGGAAAATATGCGGAATGTGCAGTCTGCTCTGATCTTTCAATCTTCATTGTTCAACGCGGTGTGCATTCTGCGTCGATACGGTTAAACTTAAACATGTGGATACCCGGAATTAGTGGACATTTTCCGGCCTTATAGGATGGATACCAGGCATCAGGATAACAACAAACAATTTGCGGCCTCCAACCTGTAGGTTGACAACAAGCAATTGGCAGTGAGGGCTGGGGTTAGGTCAGGTTTAGTTAGCTTTCATTAAGATAAAAGGAAAGAAAAAAATACGAAAATATTCGTAACGTCCCGGAAATTAGTTATCTACACTAAATGCAGCTGCTACCTACTCCTCATTCCACTTGAAGATACAAGCTGAGAATGCTCCCAAGTGTACTCAGAGTGAATTCACAATTCTTTCAACAATGAAAACTCGGTCGAAAACTTCAATCTCGGCATAGAAATTAAAGTTTTTCTGTGTGTTTAAATGGAAGAGTGCATTCCATTCTCAGCTCATATCTTCAAATGGAATGAGCTGTAATGGTACAGTTTAACTGATCGCCATTGATTGTTGATGATTCGCCCCGCTGAACGAATCCATGAATCCTGCGTCACTGCAAGGCAATGAAACACGCACAACATAAAGCGAGTGTCGTAATGTTGCCGACGTGTGGCCTGTGCAAGGCAATATCGCTTGGAAATATCTTCTTTACGTGTACCACTCGGGCGAACATTAACTCTGTATAATCAAAACAGGTGTCGACTAAGAGAATAGATCTCGTCAAGGTGGTCGACAGCAAGACGATTTTAATTTCGTCTAAAATTACGTGGAACGTAAAATTACATGGAACGTAAAATTACATGGAACGTAAAATTACATGGAACGTAAAATTACATGGAACGTAAAATTACAGGAACGTATAAAATTACATGGAACGTAAAATTAGATGGAACGTATAAAATTACATGGAACGTAAAATTACATGGAACGGTTTGCATGCGGTTGAACTGTACATACATACAATCAGCAGCTACGTTTGGATGCACTTACTTCGGGAATGTTTGTCGGGCTTTATAGGCGCATATCAAGCTCTGTAGGCAGTGACGATTTGGGTTTGGTCAGGTTTGGTTGCTTTAATAAGGAAAAAGGACAGCAAAAGAAATCACGTCCCGCAAGTTGGTAAAACCAATTGCAGCTTCTAATTGTAATGCACAGTGTTTTCTGAATCCTCCCGGCCTGTGTCACAGTGATTCAGTCACATTCACATTCTGATTGTAATGCACACTGTTTACTGAATCCTACCGGCCTGTGTCACAGTGATTCAGTCACATTCACATTCTGATTGTAATGCACAGTGTTTTCTAAATCCTCCCGGCCTGTGTCACAGTGCTTCAGTCACATTCACATTCTGATTGCAATGCACAGTGTTTTCTGAATCCTCCCGGCCTGTGTCACAGTGATTCAGTCACATTCACATTCTGATTGTAATGCACAGTGTTTTCTGAATCCTCCCGGCCTGTGTCACAGTGATTCAGTCACATTCACATTCTGATTGTAATGCACAGTGTTTTCTGAATCCTCCCGGCCTGTGTCACAATGATTCAGTCACATTCACATTCTGATTGTAATGCACAGTGTTTTCTGAATCCTCCCGGCCTGTGTCACAGTGATTCAGTCACATTCACATTCTGATTGTAATGCACAGTGTTTTCTGAATCCTCCCGGCCTGTGTCACAATGATTCAGTCACATTCACATTCTGATTGTAATGCACAGTGTTTTCTGAATCCTCCCGGCCTGTGTCACAGTGATTCAGTCACATTCACATTCTGATTGTAATGCACAGTGTTTTCTGAATCCTCCCGGTCTGTGTCACAGTGATTCCGTCACATTCACATTCTGATTGTAATGCACAGTGTTTTCTGAATCCTCCCGGCCTGTGTCACAGTGATTCAGTCACATTCACATTCTGATTGTAATGCACAGTGTTTTCTGAATCCTCCCGGCCTGTGTCACCGTGATTCAGTCACATTCACATTCTGATTGCAATGCACAGTGTTTTCTGAATCCTCCCGGCCTGTGTCACAGTGATTCAGTCACATTCACATTCTGATTGTAATGCACAGTGTTTTCTGAATCCTCCCGGCCTGTGTCACAGTGATTCAGTCACATTCACATTCTGATTGTAATGCACAGTGTTTTCTGAATCCTCCCGGCCTGTGTCACAATGATTCAGTCAATTCACATTCTGATTGTAATGCACAGTGTTTTCTGAATCCTCCCGGCCTGTGTCACAGTGATTCAGTCAATTCACATTCTGATTGTAATCACAGTGTTTTCTGAATCCTCCCGGCCTGTGTCACAGTGATTCAGTCACATTCACATTCTGATTGTAATCACAGTGTTTTCTGAATCCTCCCGGCCTGTGTCACAATGATTCAGTCACATTCACATTCTGATTGTAATCACAGTGTTTTCTGAATCCTCCCGGCCTGTGTCACATGATTCAGTCACATTCACATTCTGATTGTAATGCACAGTGTTTTCTGAATCCTCCCGGCCTGTGTCACATGATTCAGTCACATTCACATTCTGATTGTAATGCACAGTGTTTTCTGAATCCTCCCGGCCTGTGTCACAGTGATTCAGTCACATTCACATTCTGATTGTAATGCACAGTGTTTTCTGAATCCTCCCGGCCTGTGTCACAGTGATTCAGTCACATTCACATTCTGATTGTAATGCACAGTGTTTTCTGAATCCTCCCGGCCTGTGTCACAGTGATTCAGTCACATTCACATTCTGATTGTAATGCACAGTGTTTTCTGAATCCTCCCGGCCTGTGTCACAGTGATTCAGTCACATTCACATTCTGATTGAATCACAGTGTTTTCTGAATCCTCCCGGCCTGTGTCACAGTGATTCAGTCACATTCACATTCTGATTGTAATGCACAGTGTTTTCTGAATCCTCCCGGCCTGTGTCACAATGATTCAGTCACATTCACATTCTGATTGTAATTCACAGTGTTTTCTGAATCCTCCCGGCCTGTGTCACAGTGATTCAGTCACATTAATTCTGATTGTAATCACAGGTTTTCTGAATCCTCCCGGCCTGTGTCACAGTGATTCAGTCACATTCACATTCTGATTGTAATGCACAGTGTTTTCTGAATCCTCCCGGCCTGTGTCACAGTGATTCAGTCACATTCACTTCTGATTGAATGAAGGTAATTTCTGAATCTCCCGGCCTTGAAGTTTCGAATTCCTTCTGATGAAGCCATGTTTTTAACCTCCCGCCGTCACATGATTCGTCACATCAATTCGATTGTAATGAGGTTTTGAACCCCCGGCCGTCAGTGATTCAGCACATTCACATTCATTAAAGAAGTGTTTTCTAATCTCCGGCCTGCACAGATCAGCACTTCCTCTTAATCACAGTGTTTCGAATCCTCCCGCCGTCACAGTGATTCAGTCACATTCACATTCTGATTGTAATGCACAGTCGTTTTCTGAATCCTCCCGGCCTGTGTCACAGTGATTCAGTCACATTCACATTCTGATTGTAATGCACAGTGTTTTCTGAATCCTCCCGGCCTGTGTCACAGTGATTCAGTCACATTCACATTCTGATTGTAATGCACAGTGTTTTCTGAATCCTCCCGGCCTGTGTCACAGTGATTCAGTCACATTCACATTCTGATTGTAATGCACAGTGTTTTCTGAATCCTCCCGGCCTGTGTCACAGTGATTCAGTCACATTCACATTCTGATTGTAATGCACAGTGTTTTCTGAATCCTCCCGGCCTGTGTCACAGTGATTCAGTCACATTCACATTCTGATTGTAATGCACAGTGTTTTCTGAATCCTCCCGGCCTGTGTCACAATGATTCAGTCACATTCACATTCTGATTGTAATTCACAGTGTTTTCTGAATCCTCCCGGCCTGTGTCACAGTGATTCAGTCACATTCACATTCTGATTGTAATGCACAGTGTTTTCTGAATCCTCCCGGCCTGTGTCACAGTGATTCAGTCACATTCACATTCTGATTGTAATGCACAGTGTTTTCTGAATCCTCCCGGCCTGTGTCACAGTGATTCAGTCACATTCACATTCTGATTGTAATGCACAGTGTTTTCTGAATCCTCCCGGCCTGTGTCACAGTGATTCAGTCACATTCACATTCTGATTGTAATGCACAGTGTTTTCTGAATCCTCCCGGCCTGTGTCACAGTGATTCAGTCACATTCACATTCTGATTGTAATGCACAGTGTTTTCTGAATCCTCCCGGCCTGTGTCACAGTGATTCAGTCACATTCACTCACTTCTGATTAGAAATAATGCACAGTGTTTACTGAATCCTCCCGGCCTGTGTCACAGTGATTCAGTCACATTCACATTCTGATTGCTAATGCACAGTGTTTTCTGAATCCTCCCGGCACTGTGTCACACATGATTCAGTCACATTCACCATTCTGAATGTGTAATGCACAGTGTTAATTCTGAATCCTCCCTGGCCTAAGTGTCACAATGATTGCATTTGTTCTACATTCACATTCTGCATTGTAATGCACAGTCCGTTTTCTGAATCCTCCCGGCCTGTGTCACAGATGGATTCAGTCACATTCACATTCTGATTGTAATGGCCCACAGTGTTTTCTGAATCCTCCCGGCCTGTGTCACAGTGATTCAGTCACATTCACATTCTGATTGTAATGCACAGTGTTTTCTGAATCCTCCCGGCCTGTGTCACAGTGATTCAGTCACATTCACATTCTGATTGTAATGCACAGTGTTTTCTGAATCCTCCCGGCCTGTGTCACAGTGATTCAGTCACATTCACATTCTGATTGTAATGCACAGTGTTTTCTGAATCCTCCCGGCCTGTGTCACAGTGATTCAGTCACATTCACTGCCTTCGACGCCTTCAGATCTGAAGAAAATGAAGGAAAGACGATCGTTCAACACGCTGAGTGTCACCTGGCCTTGGAAAAGTTTTTCAGAAGAGTTGCGCCCTGGAAAAGCCAGAACGCCATATGTTTATAACCTCCCACGATCCCCAAACTTGCCGATCAACACCAAATATCGATGTCAACCTGTGAGAGTGACCACCCTGTGCCGAAATCAGGTGAAATGCACGCACGCAGTCTGACAAATCTGGTAAAACATCCCATTAATCCTAAACAGTGAAACTGCCTTGGAATTTTGTTTACTTAAAATTCAATTTGGCCATACCGACAGACAGAGCGCAGCCCCGTGCCCCGCCCTCCCTCCCATCCCATTCACGATAGAATCGGGATCTCCTCCCATCCCATTCCCGATAGAATCGGGATCTCCTCCCATCCCATTCCCGATAGAATCGGGCTCCGTCCGATTGAGCCTTCGTTCGAAATTAAGGTGGAAGGATAAACTATCGGTGAAACTATCGATAATGCCTTTCAGGCATTATTTGTTTCGCTGGCTGTGATGTGTCTTTTCAGTTGCCGTCCTGTAAAAGACTGCCCGTCATTTTCTGTGCGATGTAACTTTGTGAATTTGCTTTTGGAAAAGTGACTCGATTCCGTAAGGCAGGAAAGTTCCACCAACTGCGCTGAGATGTCCATTAAGGGAGACGACTCTCCTTTTTATACAGGGTTGCCAAAAATCTGTTGACTATCGCACATCATGAGAGGATTTTTGTTTTACAGCAATTCTGGATGTTTTGGTGGTCGCATTCCTTTAAATTCGGTTCAGTTATTACGGCTTAAACAGACAACGAAATCTGAATTCAAACCTTTCGGAAACAATCATGCAAGAAAAGATTAAAAACTTGTATTTAACAGGAACGGTTTCCACTAGACTTTTTTTTGAAACACTGTATCAGGATTACGCAGCCATTGAACTGCGCACAGCTGAGACCCATATCATCGGTTAGTCCATTATTCCAAGATGGGAGTCCATTCTTCCAAGTTGGTTTTGGCCTAAAACTAAAGACTGCTCGTGATGGTGTGTTTCTTTTCACTCTCTTCGTTTGCCTCCAATATTCTTTGAACAATGTTGTGACTGTGAAATTTCCTGGTTTCATCAAAATTCTGCGGAACTCGCTACAACTTCACGCATCACATGAAAGTCGTCGGTTTATTGGCGCTTTATGGTTCTATTTAGAATAATGGCGCAACCGCAAAGTGATGCATGGACACCCAAGTCATCCATATGCTGTTGGGCAGTAAAAATGTAAAATGATATTTTTGTAATCAATCGTTTATTTTCTGGCGACAGGAAAATAGAGTCACAGTATGATTCAAAATACACTCGACGAATCGGCCGATGCATAACAGTTGTTATTAATTGAAGTTGCTTTGAACTGCGGACAGCGCACACGCATTGCCTGCGGCCCAAAATCATCTCACCCTGGTTTGGATGCGAAAAAGGAATAGAAACATCACCAGAAAGGAGAAATCAAGTATGACTTAGCGGAAAAAAGTGAAACTTCAGAGGGGGCGAATTATGGACACGATACATATTTTAAAATGTTTCTAGCCAGGAGGTCACTTCTCGGCTAGCGTCACTTAGGCCTATTTCTAGGGTTCAAAGGATTAGGAAAAGTCCAATGAGGACAACCATTGTTGTCCAAAGGGTTGCAGACACTACAAATGTGGCCTGCGACACATTTGAGAAAGTGCTCCTGATGTGTAGCCTGAATTTGCGTCGGGAAAGCAAAATCCCATAACTTCAGTTATCCATACAGTTCAGTCAAATGCAGAAAGTAGGTATATGTCTAGTGGCCAAACAGTCACACCTTTTTTAATTTAACAAATCGTTTGCAAAGGATCTCCGTTGGGAAACATCCAAAATTATTGAAAATCTGAAATTGGCATTCCTTGCGATGGCGAAACAAGCTCCTTAATAGGTCGGGACGTTCGCTGGAGCCTAATTGTGGCACTGGAAATTCAGACACCTGCTTAACTGACCATAGCATTAGACGATATTCCATTTTTAGCACTACAGGGGACGCCAGAAATAGCAATAGCCTCACATCCTTTTACCCCGCCGTTTTGTCACACATGATAAGAAAAACGTGGAAAAAATTTCCCCATGAACCTAAGGCAAGTTCCACTTGCCCTGTTCCACTTGAGGATGTACGTGTAGATGTGAATTATTGATAGCACTCACTCGCAATATAATTCTTCGCACAGCGGAACTTTGATCTCCATGCTGATCCATAGGAGTTTTCGAAAAGCCCTCTGAAATCATCGTCGCCTGAAATTTCATCCGACGCACATAATCCTGCGAGAGAAATATGGATATCACGAACATGTACGAGATCCGTCAGAATTTTTGGAATTGACTTGCACTTAGCGAGCGTCGCCCCATCAACCTTCCTGTCAAGCTGGATTAAACCGCCCACCTGTTCGACGGCCAGCAGGACAATCGGTGGTCAAAAGGTTCAACAACATGTGCGAGAACGTACCCAAAATCATGAAACCGAAATTCAAATGGGCATGTATTCGTACGTACATGAATACAGGTTGGCGGACAAGTGTGGGTAAACCACTTTCTGAACATTTTTCCGAGTGTTAAAGAGAAAAGATCGCCTTTGAAATTTAAAAAGAGATAAGCGAAAAGAGAAATGAAAAATATTGTTGAACAATGGGTTTTAAATGGAAAATCGCAGGAGTAGAAATTAAAGTTTCTGATACGCCCTTTGATTTGTCCGGGCAATTTTTGTTGTTGCTCCTAATTCACTTTCCTTCTCGCTATGAATTCGTACATTCTCGATGGGCAGACATTGCTTAGATCGATGAGATGACCTTGTATCCGGATGCTCATCCATATATTTTTCCCATATGTCGCCTCTCAAACTTTTTTCTTAATTTTTGCTCAGATGCAGGCGGTAGAAATTTAAGCGCCACATTGCAGCTAAGCTCTTAAGAGGTGCCAAACATTTTGACCTCGGTTGTAAAAGAAGATATTTAATTTTTAACTGAATCTGAACAGCCGCGATTATAAAATAAAATATATGTGATATTTCATCGCCACTCTACGCCAAAATGAATCACATTTCAGGTCAGTTTAAGGACAGTTTATTTTCAGGTCAAATGTCACAAGCAAAACAGAAATAATAAATTGTGCTTTTTCTTCACCATCGTGGAGACTCTTCTGAAACGCAAATGTGCAAAACTATATCTATCTAAATGTCTGGCAATACGAATATCGCCAAAAAAGGAAACTCATGAGGATCAAGAAATGGATTTCGAGGGTGATTACTCTCCCTTCAGAAGAACTTCAACTTTGGGAAGAAATACATGTGCATGAAAATACACGAAATACATATGAAATCATGAAATACAGGAAATACATGAACTACATTAAATACGTGAGACACTTACATGAAATACATGATACATGAAATGCATGAAATACATGAAATTCATGAAATACGATACATGAAATTCATGATACATGGACACGAAATACAATGCAAAAATGGATGTGCATGAGGTAAAGATTGTCGAACTGTCGAACTAAGTTAAATTCGTTGGAAAGTAATTTTCAAGCCAAAGGTCGCAGGCTAAAGTTTTGAATGGCGTCGAAACGGGAACCTGAAACAAAAAGAACGGGAAAAGGATTCGCTGTTATTACGGCACGCTTATATCTTTTTACAGTTTATTTTTTAGTCCAACTCACACTTCCAAGTGGAAAAACTTTGGCTTTCCCTTGGGCATCCAATGCACCTTTTTCAAGAAAAGGTTATAGCTTAAGGGGGTTTAATATGGCCGCAAAAACTTTAGCAGCAAAAATTTGCGAATTGTTAATTTCTTTGGAGAATGCAAGAAAAGGAAGGAAAGGACATAATTTATTTAGAGAACTGTCAAAAGGGACGCGCGTGCTGAGGAAAAAAACTTCCCAGTTTTTGCCAGCAAATGAATTTCTCACAAGAAGTTTCTTTCTTTCGGGCGATTTTTCATTTTCTTCTTTCTTTCCCATCTTTCTGCGCGAATATTTTTTGCAACTCCAACGAAAAAGAAAAGCTGTTTCCCTCATAATTAAACTGAACATTGCCGCATTCTCCGCTGAATTCTGTGGCTACCAAACTTCATACAGGGTGGAGCAAGAATGTGCCATGTGGTCTGCCTGTGTCGCACAAGGCAGTTGACCTTATTTCCTGCAGGCAGTTGACCAATTGTGGTCAGCGGCCGCATGTAATTATGACTCCGGGTACAACTACTGATCCCTGCTCAACAGTGGCGAATCCTCGCAGCCTCCCAACCTCCCACGCAGGTGGTCGGTACTGCAGGCGCTATTCGGGTATATGGATGGGGTATTGGGAAGATCCATGCAGTGTTCCAGCCAGCAAATCGCCTTGGAAGCAGTGCTGAAATTGTGGAGGAGTACGTGGGGCGACGCCCCCTAGAAAAGGAAGATATATGCACCCAAATATCCAAATTTCACCTCTATAGAAAAAGTAAATTTTGGCCAGCGTCCCTCTAGTCCTGGTTTTAGTTTTTTGCTGCTTGGAAAGGGATCTGGCCGACAATATGCGCCAGTTTCGTTGGGAAATTCTGGTATTTTTGAGTTCATTTTGGTGCAAAATTGTGATATCCCCCAAAAATCCGCAAAATTCAATATTTTCCCCCACGTGGGGGTGGCGGTGGTCTCCTCTGTGCCCCTCACTGGACCCGCGGATCTGGGGATGGGATATAGAACGGACAGAGGCAGAAGTGGAGTGAGGCAAAAGTGGAATGAGGTAGAAGTGGAAGGCAAAAGTGGACTGAGGTAGAAGTGGACGAAGGCAGAGTTTTGGATCGAGTTTTGGCATGCGGAGGCAGGTTGTACCTGTCCTAACCGATCCTAACATACAACCTAACCCGGAAAAATGGAAAAAATCCCCCTCAAAAACGGGAAAAATCACCCTCAAAAATTGAAAAATTCTACTTCAGTCCAATGCTGCTTCAGTCCGTTCTATCCTTACCGGACCCGCGTTCCGCCACAACTTCGCAGCACGGGTTAATGGTCAGTGATCTTTCAAGCGCTGCTGACATGTGTCAAAAGTTCAATAACTCTACCCCCGATCCCACTGCTGGCAGTGCATGGAAAAGCTGTTGGTTTTGGATTCCGCGTATTCGCACGCGAAAGTTGTTTGCCATTCCGAGAAAACTCACGTGCTATACGAAAGCAACTGCGCTCGCCACAACAATTCACACGCCAACTTTCATTCACCCTCGCTTTGGAAGGGTCCATTGCAACTCACCTACTGATTCAACTCAAAAACCAATTCGATGGATGTATTTTGAGTTGCGAAAATTTAATTTCTATGCACAACGCTTTCCCTTTTCCATTGTTGCGAGAGATGCGTCCGTCTATGCTTCTCAATTGGAGATACAATGGGGAACACGGCAGAAAACGTTTTAAATCGCAATAATTTCACTGACATTCGACAAATGTTTTGAACGGGAAAGTATTTTAAGCAACCCTGTATTCAGTAAAAAATGGGTTCTGGCTCTCGGGGTTAAAAACTACGGAGCGCGCTGCACTCCTCTTGACACCGCTTAGCACCCTCTCCACTCTAGCTTTGCATAGATACCCGAACCCATGCATCAGTGACATTACTCATCTGAAATGATAAACGTTATCGTATATTCAGACTCGCCCATGGCCATTAATTTATTTCAACATTTTGATTCCCTTTTAAAATTTCAAAACGGGTAGCCTTGCAAATAAATCGTGTTGAGAGGAGCAGATGCGAGATTTTCTCTCGGAATGAGCAAAAAGGCTATCTGAGGTGCTGCTATCCCTCAGTTCCCCGCCACAAATTACGGAATGCTTTTGGAGAAAGTGGAAGGAGGCATGGGCACGTTTTCCAATTCGGTGTGAAAACTGTCAAATTATTTTAAACTTGAATCCACAACCACTCAAATGATAAACACGTATTTTCTTCGGCCGTCGTGCCTTTGCTCTCCTGCACCCGCTGCTGTCCATCAGAGAAACCGCGATGTGCCTGAACAGTAGCTGCGAACGATGAGCCACGCCATGGTCAATCTCTAAGCGCCTATAGTAGCACACATCCATTTTCTCCATAGGAGCAACGTGATTCATTCTTTTATTGTTCTAATACTTGATTCTAATACTTGAGTATTAAAATCACGTTGATAGGAGCTTGAAAATTAATTCTTCGGATTTCAAACTATACGAATTGCTTCATAAACCCAGAAATTTATGTCTCTCAGCAACATAAGTTGTCATGAAAGGGAAACATATTTTGGTCTTGCTCTCGTCTTTGTAAATTGTCTGCCCCATTTCTCGTGCTGATTTTTCCAGTTTTTAACGTTACTTATTGTTTTTTTGTGCAAAAAGTGTTATTGTTATGTATGAAATAGTGGGGAAACCCCCACAAAATACAGTCATTCAATCAATCAATCCCAGCCCCAGTGCAGAAAAGTACCCTGATTCTATTTTAAATAGCCTCTAACACAGGGAGCTCCACCATTGTCCGCAACAATGCAAAAATTCAACAATGGCTTTTTGTTCGTTTTTTTCTGCCAGAATCGACACAGATAGATTCTGATTCAATTCTGACAGAATCTATAGAGATTGCCCCTCGATTCCACACTACCCAGGAATTTGCAACGAGAAAAATTTTCATTTCCAATTCGGACAATTTTCATTTTAAAATCTCTGTGTAGCAGGTCGATAAAAGAACAAAAAGCCCATTGTTGAATTTTTTGCATTGTTGCGAACAATCGTATGGAGCTCACCGTGTAAAAGGCGAAGAAAAAAAATCAGGAGACGGTCTGCACAAAACGCAATCTGGATGCGAAAATATGGGAACAGCAACGAATGGAAAATATTTCAAAGGAAAGCGCAGGGGTTGTCAAGAGAATTTGGAAGACCCGATTTTCTTCTTCCAAAAATGGCAACTGTCAGTGGGCCATTTACAAATTCAATCCATCCCCAACTTGACGTGCCCATTTCCATCCGGGAAAACCAAATGCGACTTCCTGGAATTCTTCCTCAACTGCAACCTTTTCTGCGAGTGTTCTCCTTCAGAGCGCAACTTTGAAAATTATGACAGTAGCGCATGAGTTTCAGTCACGCACAGGCTCGCAGATGGTTGACTTTTTGTGCATGATGCAACGTTGCCAGCATAGCTAAATAGGGGATAGGGAATCCTTATACGGATTGCCATCCATCCTTGCGAATTCTATCAATCCTTATAGGGGATGGGTAATCATTCCTAACGCAAATATTTCCATTGATTTGGCTGTTGAGTTGAGCTTGATGGTGAGTTGCAATGAGGAATACGGCAGATATTCTTTTCGCGCGAATATGCATGGAAAATAGTGGAATTGAACTGCGCGGGATATGAAATTTCGACAAAAAATGTATAGTTCCGCCAAACCAAGATTGAAATTGTACAAATTAGAAATTGCATCAAGTTTCCTCTTATTCGGGCGAAATTCAGGCGGGGTGCACGGCCAACCTAATGTCATGTGAGAAAGCTCACATGACATTAGGTTGGCCCTGCACCCCGCCTGAATTTCCCCCGAATAAGAGGAAACTTGATACAATTTCTAATTTGTAAAATTTCAATCTTGGTTTGGCGGAACTATACAGACACGTAAATCAGAGCCTTTTCGGACCTTGTTTCAAAAGTCTCTAGTCAGCTTGATCAAAAGAGGCCCGCGAATACGAGTACGTTCATTCGAAAGAAATGGACGGAGAGTGACCTCGTTTCTCGCGACCAGTTCCAAAATGCCTGCAAATGCATTGACTTCGATTGTGCCATCATTGTTTTGGGGTTCTGCGAGTTTGAAAATATGCAATGAAATAGACACCGAATGAAAATGATGAAATCCCAATGCCCTCAAAGCGTCGCCGCGCCCTTTCAAACACCCTTCCATCACGACCCAGTTCACCCGCAGATGAAAAACACGCAGAAATTTCGCGAAGTTGTAGTATGCCCCAAGTTTGAAAGAAACTCTCGTCAGGTTCATATTACTTGAAATCCTGATTATTCATGAATACTTGTCATGCAGATCCTATAGCGCATAACATAACTTTGCGCTGACAGGAATACAATGGTGGCATTGCCACCGCTTTTTCATCACGGAGGACAATAATGATCACGTCAGCTTTAAGGCTCAGCTTACACTGGATCATTTATTACAATAACTCGAAGGTAATCTCAGTCGATTCCATTTGAAAATAAGAGCCGTCATTATATACGTAATTTAGGGAGCCATGATGTCGTGTGAATAAATTCTAATTCAACAAAGGGAAGAATGCTTGGCTCATATCTTCAAATGGAGTCAACTGTAAGCTGGCTGGATCATTACTGCCTTGTTCGCTAAACTGGATCAACGCAAGAAGTTGGTCAAACTTGAAAAGTCAAAACACTTACCGCCTTTTAGCTTTTAAATGTTCTAAATTGCAGGTACATTCCGTTGCCGTTTTATTGATGGACGATTGATTTTGGTATACAAAAAATCGAGCATCTAATCCGACTATAGCTATTTACGAGCAACATGAATTAAACCATGACCAAACTTCCACTTATTCTTCAAATCTCCTATCTTCTCTCGAATCAATCACCATTATCATGCCAAATATCTGCAAGGCCTTTCTCGTTGCTTTTTTTTATCCAATCTCAATCCTTATCGAAACCTGCCACTCATGCACCGGTCTCCCTTGTCAACCTCCATCTCTTTCACATGCCCACTTTTTTCATTGGCTCTTTCTTTTGCTCCGTAACTCTGCTTCCTTCTATCCCTCCAACCCGTTTTTTCTCAACCGCGCTCTCACTCGTTCACTTTGTCTTGCGAATCGTTTCACACATTTCAGCAACTCGTAATACTCGAATTTGCAAAAACATTGCCCACATTTACATCGAAAATTATCGATTTCAATTTTCTCCTCCTGAGTTGCTGCCTTGCAAGGACGAAATGATGAGGGACATGGAGTCAAAGGGATTTCATGCCGGAGGTTTTCTATGCTTCGAAGTTCGAGCCCGTTAACAACAATCCAGAACGCACTCGCCACAGAATAGTTGGCCACCTAGATGCGCCAGGCTTTTTCAGCCAAATGCGCCAGTCCTTCTCATCTAGATGCGCCAGGTCTGCTCAGCTGGATGCGCCAGGCCTTCTCAACTGGATGCGCCAGGCCTTTTCTGTCAAGAGACTGCGGTCGTCAATGCGACTCATTCACTCAAGATTTTCTCAATGTTATACGTTTTCATGCCATTTTAAACGCAAAACATAATTGAGCAGAATTTCCGACCGTACAACAAATTCCTTTTTGAGATAGAAATTGAGAATATTTCATACTCCTCCACACAATATGTGCATCGAAATTTTGATTTCCGTGCTCAATCAATAACAGTTTTCGGCTATTGTGTTTTGCTGGAGAAATTCTGCATTGCTGGAGAAATTCTGGTTTTCCTTCAAGAATACTTGACAGCATGCTCAATTTGTATCTTTCATATAGTGTAAGTGGAATAGGGTATGTGGGTACAGAATCATCTCCAGCTTTAGATTCCTGCAGTTGTTGTGAATCCATGCGTTTGAGAAGACAACTTTGCACACGTCTCCCCATGAATGAGGAAATGGGAAACGTGAAATAGACCCATAGCATGCGACTGACAACGCCTTGACGCTCCGAAGTGATGAGATGAAAGCAGAATTTCTACCAATTTCCACCTTTCAGATTTGCCCCCTGCAAGAAAAAGACGTGGCGACGTAAGATTGCAGACCTCTTCTGCAGGTTTCTCTTCCGCAGCTGTTGTGGAAGGCATTCTGCTATGGAAGCGTAAATTGTTTTGCAATTTCGCCAAATAAGGAAGGACCCGAAAGGAAAGCCTGATTCGCCAAACCAATGGCCTATAATAAGAGGCATTGGTTTCTCGCTCACTCTTTTTCGTTTATTACCACTTTTGTTGTTGCATATTGAAGGTAACGAAGACGAAGAAAGGGATGATTTCCTGAAGAAAGAGCCTTTTTCCGCTTGAAAAGATCCTCCACGCGCCATGAGGTTGAGAGGGCTGTCAGATGAGGCGCAGGAGCGTCCACGAAGTTGGCAGGCTTCACATTTTGTGAAAAAAAATGGCTGACAATATGCTCCGCGATCGTTTTTAAAAAGGACGGAGATCTTTTTGGGCGCGGAATAACTATTATAACTATTATAACTATAATAACTATTATAACTAATATAACTATTATAACTTTTATAACTATTATAACTATAACTATCTCTTATAACTAATATAACACAACTATTATAACTATTATAACTATTATATCTATTTTAACTATTATAACTATTATAACTATTATAACTACTATTATAACTATTATAACTATTATAACTATAGTAGGGAGAGCATGTCCGACAAAAGATAGTTGCAAAGCGTGCTTTCAAAACTACAGCTTGTCCCATTTCTTTCCACGATCTTCAGTAAAAAAGATTTCATGTGCATGATTATTGCCGAAATCATTTCTTTAAACATGATCCGAAAGCGTTTGTTTTCATTTTCAAATGTCTCGCAAAGGCCGCCCCAAAAATACGCAACATATAATTCCTGGCTTAATTCTGAACTAAAAATGTTCAACTTTATGCTCCAAAGACCATTTTCGAGAAACCTCTTACTCCAAGAAACCCCAAATAACGGGGTGGTCATTCGTCTAGAGTGCAACTTCTCACTTTCTCTCAATAACGTTTAGGGCAAAACAGCAAAAGTCTCCTTGTTTTTTTTCGTCCGGTAAAGCCGAAAGATCCATCGCAGGAATTGGAGCCACTTGCAGCCTTGCTAATTTGACAAAAGGAATCTAAGAGTTTGTCAACACCAGTGCATGCATTTTTCGGCATTCGGTTGGCCACAGCTTCGAAGTCAGCTTTTGTAATTTCCTTCCCTTTTGAGGGAAAATCTTCCTGTTTGAAGCGGTCGAGCCTCCAGGTGTTGGCATATGGTTGAACTCAATGATTCAAGATCACCGCGTCCCACATTGGAGAAATAGTCTATTGGAGAAAACTTGATGCCAGAGCTCTTTCTTGACGCCAAAATTCTCGCTCGTGCTACCATTTACATAATTTCATTTTCGGCCTAACGGCGATCGCATAGCCAGACACAAGCAGAGCTTCAAGAAGAAACATCCGCAGTGAGCAAGCGAGCCATTCTCACAGGGCTGAGTTCTTCAGCTCACTCCTTTGCAAGCCCTTATCAAGCGAAACCACTGTCAAAGATGGTTTTTCCAAGACGAAAATCCATTGTGATTCCGCTCTGTGTTCCAGATTGAACTGGTCTGCTTCGAAATTTCTCTGCCGAAATAATGCAGAAGCGCAAGCGGCATCTCCATTAGCAGGCATCCTCTCTCGAGCATGATGGTCCTCGCAAAAATAAACAAGAAAATGACTGGCGGAAATTGATCCAGAGACGCTGTACCAGCTCAGTATTCCCGTTGGCCAGTTTACAAACCCTGCCGCGACTTTTGATGTCAGGCCGGGTCCCCCAGCGAGCATTGATTTTTCCGAAAGGGGACAGGGTTAGGTCATGTTCAGATAGCTTTAGGAAAGAAAAAAATATTTTTTGTGAGTGCAGGGCCCCAATCGAGCATTTTTGCCCAAAACGCTCTCTTCCATCTGCAGAAGTCGCGGCAGGGTTTGTAAAAACGCTTGCCGTCGCAATTTCATTCGTTTCACGTTCGTTTTGCAAATGGACCCAAATGGGTTCTCAAACCAGGTACCTATTGCATCGCACTGCAGGCTGCATGGAAGAAAAAATAAGGAGGAAGCAGTGAGTGAAACCAACAGCAAGTTCCCTTTTACACCGCATTATGCAATGGCATTGAGGTGCAAGTGGTGTCCAAAATTCCGTGTTTTGCCCACGTTCTGACCCGCACTCCAGCTTTCTTCATTTGCAGAATTTGAAATGCGGAGAATGACTGTTTGAGATGTATACAGCTCATTCCACTTGAAGATATGATCTGAGAATGCTCACAGCAAGTATGCTTAGAGTGTAATCAGAATTCCTGCAACAATGAAAAGTCGATAGAGAACTGGGGATTCGGCACAGAAATCAAAGTTTCGCTGAATGTTTGAATGGAAAACTGAGAAGCATTCTCAGTTTATATCTTCAAATGGAATGAGCTGTAGTGGCAAACAAATGGACATACTCAGATAATTTTCCCCTTGGTCAATGTTGCGTCCGAAACTTTTTACTTTGTTCTAACTCCACTGCTGGATGCAGAAAATAAAGCTCCAGATTGCGACAAAGCTTTCTTGAGGTGTCAGATTTTGCCTCGGTTATAAAAGAGGATTTTTATTTACGCAGCATTCACTTTAGGTAAATTCTCAAGAATTTTTTACAGACTGTACGTGTACACAAAAACGGCATGTATGAGTCAGTAGGCATATTGAAATCTTCAATCCTGTTGATGAAACAGAATTGGGAACCAGATTTTCAACGTGCTTGGCCTTGTCCGTGATTGGCACTGTAAAGTTTATCTCACAAACCTCATAAACGGAAACAAACTTCCACTAAGTGGGGCAATAAAAAAGGAGAAGGGCATCATCGCCTTAAGAAATTGGCTTCTTGAATCTAAGTTTCTCAAAAAGTTCTTCCTATAGTTATATATTGCGTGCTCACACGATGCTAGGCGAGAGCATCGCTCTATGAAACTAGCACATCATATGACTGCGGCGCGATAGATGCGCTGTTGAATCCCGCATGCACGCCTCATGTTCGTCGGAAAGATACTCGTGTCTGGTGTAGATTCTGCTCCTGCTGTTGATATTATTTGTTGCTCTGTACGATTTCCGCAGAAGTGTCAGTTGAATGCTGCAAGTATCCATGACGGCCAGTTGTCCGTCGGCCAGATATCCGGCGGCCAGATGTTCGTCGGCGAAGTGCCCGGGATGCGAAATTTAGAAATGCCAATTTACTGATTTAGGCATAATCCCGATTTTGTGCATGACGAAAAAGCGAAAAATAAAGCTATTTTAACCCAACTTAACCGATAAACCCAACCTAACCTACACTAACATCACCTAACTTAACCTAACCTAACCTGGCCTAACCTAACCTAACCTAACATAATATTTCCCACCAGGTAGGGAAATATTTGAGAAATGTGCACCACAACAACCAAACCGCCAAAGCAGGTGAATGTCCCAGCTCCGATAATTTTATAGGTCCTAAATTCTTTCTGTCTGGTGCGATACAGAAAACTGCTGGACCTTGGACAACCTCCAGGATACAGGGTGGTCAAAAAGAACTGGTCCCTGGCAGACGTTTGTTTCATAAGTGCATTAAGGAACGACTCAGGAGCCAGAAATTGAGGGTGAAGAAGATACAGATGGTGAAGTGGTTTCCCGAATCTCTCTGCAATGCAAGGTAAGTCACAGACTAACCCGAGAGAGATTTTCAGAACACGCATTGATCGACCTTCCACAGGTGAGATGGGGACCGAACAGCGTGCAAACGATTACAGAACGGACGCGAATGACTTTTAGGACACCCTTAAAAATATGCAAATTCTGATACCTTGGAATTATAATGCGCGGTAATCCATCCAAGCTAGATTTATGTTCTTTTATTGACAGCGGCTATTTCATATTCGAATGGATTTTTGTGTCGATATATGGGGGCACCGCACGCATATATCACTCTGAAAAACTTTGGTGAAGCAGTGCAGACCATGGTCTTGAATAGCGTAGGTCTTCCAAGTCCGATCACTCCTCGCGAGTGTAAGGGGCAATGCCAAACTGCGGACGAAGGACGAAGAATGCGATGGGGCCCTATGGGCTCTCAGTAGTCAGTTCGCACCACAAACGGCCAGTAAATAGCCCATTTAGAAAGGGCCTGTCATGGTGCGATAAGCCAGACTTTGTCGTAAAACTCACAGCTGTGGAAAGGCAACCGAGCCGCACTTCCTTATAGCTATTCCTAAACGTACGCTAGATGCGGGTTAACATCCGTTGCCAGACCACCTTGAGTGGTTGCAAAACCACTGTCGAAATATACGGAGCTTATCAGAAGTCCTCGAACATACAGGCGATATTTTAAAGTACTGGTTAACACAGGGGCCATCTAATATAAACAGGCCTTGGCGCAACTTCACGCCTCACACGAGTGTGTATGATGTTTTGCGGCGTATGCTGCCATTGATTCTAAATGGCGCCTGAGTTAATAATGAACTCCTATATGTTCGAGAACTTTTGATAAGGTGTGTATAGGTCAGATCATGGCTGCTAAAATGTGCTTGTAGCTAACCGGCTGTTGATATTTTGAGGTGAAAAGTTGAGAAAATCCCATGCAGAAATTGTTCAAAGCATCAAATCTCGTACCTCCAACGCAAGCAGTTTTATCCTGAAATGTAGATTTTCTATCTTTGAAAAGCAAACCATTTCAGTGGACTGCAGAAATTATGCTTATTCGTTCTTCCCGATAGAAATCTCATCGTTTTCTTCGGACGTTCACGTTGATAGATGAAAAAAACGCTTCAATCGAAGGTTATTCCAAAATTGGGAAAACAGACGCGTAGTATGCAAGTGTACGGCGAGTACGAGCTTGTTATATACATACTAGTAGTTGTATAACCCGTCGGTGGCATTTTTTCAACTTGTCATGATCGCATAGAAAAGCTTCAGAAAGTAAACAAGATGGGCACGCACGAACAGAGGAAATAACAATACCAAACCGGTGTCAACTCATTTTTCGGACACCTTTTGCATTTCCAAAATTGAGACGGCCACACCTGCGAAACGATAAAATGGCGCAAAGCCCATATCTAGCGTACGTTGCTAGCAGACGAAGGGAGGGTTGACCACACACATCATGTCAGATTCTTTTCCCGCTTTTACCGTCCGTATCGATATGTAACCATTTCCTGTGAAATTTTTCCGTGCGAATATTGATTTATTTTCTTCAGTCATGTGTGGAGCAATAAATTAAACGAAAAAAATTTCCCGATTTTCGCGCAGACATCATCCGTAAAGTGCTGGTTAATTTTATGTTTCAGAGATATGCCATCGGCAGACACAGCTCTCGGCAGCAAGTTTGTGGTGCTAAAGTTTGTGTTGCATGCCCGTATAATTTTATTTGCTTGTGGCCCCGACGGCCGCACACCCACGCAATCAGCAAGAAAGGAGATTTTTGGAATTCAGACGCGACAACTGACCAAACACGTGATTGCCGTCCAGAATCACAAGTTGAACAGCTTCAAATAAAAAAATTCACAATAGGTGTCCGACTAAAGAGACGTCACATTTTTTAATTTTTATGACTTATTTTTTATTTTTTATGTTTTAAATTTATTTTTTGCAAGTTTTTGACGAATTATGAAGACAAGCACATTCATTTTTCGCAATCATAGATTCGCCCTGAAATACGTAATTTGTGGTTTTGTACCACAAACTGCGATTTTTTCAGCTTTTAGGAATACTCCACGCCAATTTCAACCTTGAAAAAATTCACGGTAGGCCTAACTGAAATTGCTCAAAGTTTCTATGTTACGTCATCGCTTAACGTTCAGCGACTGCAGGGGCTTTCCAAATTAATTTTCGTTATTCGCAGTGGACTGACGCCCGATTATATTCGGATTACAATAGTTCCAGCACGTCTTGTTACAAAAGCACCAAAATACATGTGCGCTTGTTGCTCTTGTAGATCAAATTGGTCAGAATTTTCCACAATTTTGTGCCAACGTTGCCACCTATTGCTAGAACAGAATTCGAGGACTCCACTAGATTGGTGGTAAATTTTGTGACGCCAAATTGTTGCGTTCAGTTTTTACCACTTTTTGTGCAATTTTCCACCATTTTTT
>JASGXE010009468.1:0-20864 GCA_030068105.1 Sinentomon sp. SZTP_YWyxl
ATCTAAATTAACATGGCCATTGTGTAGCACAACCGTCGACAGACGTCATGACAAGCAGGACACAGAGGGTGAGAGGGGAACAGAAGGGCATTTGACACGAATTTTTTGCGATTTTGCAGCAAGGGACGAATTTCGCAATTTTGCGACCTTAAAAGCGACTACACACTGCCAACAACAAAATTGTCTTGCTTCTTCGAAATTCCAATGAATGGAAGAATTCGCTTTGTCGCTCCAAACGAATTTTACGCATCTCTGCGGCGGGTGCTTCAAACAAAATGGTACCACCTCACTGTACTTAGAACATGTTTGGTCTTCTCCTCCTGCCCGATTGTGAACATCATACTTCAATTTTTTCAGCAATGCTGATGCGATCGCTTTTCCAGCAATGCAGAGACAATAATTCCGAGACAGAAAAATGCAGCTCTCAATGGGGAAAGCAAAAAATGACTCACCGTGTCACGCAGAAATTTCATTGCTGTGATTGTGCTGTTTGTGTTGGGTGGAAATACTTTTAAAATTTCAATTAGACAAGCATCGTTTGTCCTTGGCAGTATTCCAATCTTCTTTATCATTCCTTGTTCCGTTGCAACAAACACCACGTGAAATGCTCCATGCAGTTTTGTCGAAATTACATCAACTGCAACATGAGTGTATCTGGAACACAAATAATAAAAAAAACACAATTTGTACATCAAATCAGACAACAACCAATAGAAAACTTGCTCCATCAACCCTGAAACAAGGAATTTCTTTCTTCCCTGAAAATCTGGCCTCCCAACTGTGTGTCAGCGTGCAGAGTGTAACATGAGTAACATGACCCAAAGGCCTGAAAATCTACCAGCAAATTTGGGAAATATCGGTGCGACCCCTTGGTACTTTATAAGTGCCAAGAAAATTGGAAGAAAATCCCAAGGAATGGTCCATCAGACCATTTTGATGGTCCAATTCTGCAGAAATTCCACTTTTGGTACATGCGAAGCAAGGCTCGTAAAGCATATTCCAAGTGGAGGAAGATTTGAACATGTCACCATTCACCCAACTGCAGAAAAACGTCAAATTTCAATGAGAAGCCATTTCAAAACAGCTGCACTGATTTTGATGAGACAAACACCTTCTAGATCGCACTTGTTTCTGCATTTCAAGAATTCCATTTTTAACCAATGCTGATGGCTGAGTTTTCACAAAAACATGCTGCCGTGCTGATGCAAGATCAAATGATAAAAAACTGTGAAAATTCAAAATTGTACAAATTTCAATGGTTACACCGAATTTGGCACGAATAAGCATCAGCTAGATTGCACTTCTGCCACCTCCCAAATAGGTATCAATTTTCTGCCCACATCAGCAATTTTCTGCCCTCATTCGAGCAAAATATGCATAAATTTGAATAAGATTGTGCGCATACCCTGTACGTTCGTTGCAAGGTCACACGGGTTTGTATTTGCACACAATGTACAAGCGCTGGCATTCCATTGCTGTTTTGTGCACGAACCCAGGCATTGATCGGATTTCAGCAGTAAACCACACTAGTTGCGGTGTTGGTGTCATGAGTTTATTTTTACTTCCTACACAATTTACCTTTCACCATACTCCTGGAACAATGGTGAATTCGTGGGCTGAACAGCTTCGTCCATTAGTTGATAGGTTTTTGAGCCAGGTAGAAGTTTCCTTCGTGGCAATGATGCTTGGCTGCTGCCGACGCCATCACTTGATGCGGCTGATGGCGGTGTGCAGTGTGACTGTGCTGAATCTGTTGTAATCCTTTCCCAGAGGGAGTTTGGATTTCTTTGATATTTAAAAGGTCCTCCGAATGACCTTGTGATCGAAGACATGTTGAATGCACAAATGGCTGATCCTGGAACGCTATTCCTGAAAAAATACAAAACTCAAGTGTCAGTGAAAACGTTCTTGTCCTAAAAATTTGCTCACTTCAGTCCCTCTGAAAACATATGGTCATATGCACCAAAGCCACTAACCCTAACCTTAACCCTAAGCTTGGAAAAAGTCAATTCCACATTCAGATGCACCTTTCTCAAACATGGAAAAGGGATGCTGTTGTGCATAGAAATCATATTTTCCAACAGAATTCTACACATAAAATTTTTATGTGTAGAATTCTGTTGGAAAATATGATTTTAATGCACAACAGTATTCCTGTTCCATCGTTGAGAAAGGTGCATTTGAATGTGGAATTGACTTTTTTCAAACTTAGGGTCAGGGTAAGTGGACTTGGTGCATACGACCGATAATTTTTGATGTCCAAAATTTGGCGACAAAGGACGCAGTGTCTGTTTGTGTATGCCTTTCATCTCCCACATATTATTCTTCTGCAGCTAAAAATCAAAAAGCGAAGACACTTGGAAGAATTGTTTCCTGCCTTTGCGCCAGTGGTGCTGTTTTCAAAAGAGCGTGTTTGTTCAACAAAAACATCGCCTTGAAGCAAGCGACACAGTTTCAGCTGTGCCAACATGACGAGACCAAGGACATCAAACAGTCTGAGTCTCTCTTTCTTTCCCGCATCCCGTCCCGTCCCGCAGAACTGAACGACGCGCGCATGTGGGCTGACTGTGTGGATTGGCAGAATGGGCGGAGGGAGCGGCGCTCTGTTGTCCGTCAGTTGGTGTAGTACAGTGTCTGGCGATTCACTTTGTACGCACTTCCGTTCTTCCCACTTCGCATTCTTCTTCGAGCATCCGCAGGATCATCGCCATGGTGGCATGCAGCAGTGGCTTCATTTCAGGCTTTCGCAGGGGGCATCTGAGCACTGACTCAGTTTGCGGTCTGGGCCAGTAATCGGGGCCTGGGGTGGAGTACCAGCGGGGTTCCGCGGGTTCCAAGTGTCAGAGCCCCTGTCAGGGGCCAAGCCCCCAGAAGATGAAGAATTTTTGAAATTTGGGGACAGTTTTAGGTGTCATATTCGTGTTCTGGAGGCTAAATTTCCCCATGTCTCAGGAGGCAAGCAAGCTGCTGTGGGCACTTCCCGACAGGAAGCTGTCGCAGACACCCCCCGAAATGATCCCATATGGTGACATGGTACAAGCAAGGAAGGAAGAACTGCGGAAATGAAATGGTGTTTAATTGTGTGTTCCCATTGTTTGGGCCTGTCACATTTTTACGATGAACATGAAATGATCATCACGAAACAATCTTCATCAAACCATTTCGTGATGACAATTCCATCCCATACAGGAACAATTTCTTCTACTCGGGCTTCGTTGTCTTTTGTCCAAAGAACACGATCGCCATTTCATCACGTGAGTGGTTAAAGGAATTATTTTATCCTGTATGACACCAAGGAAAGAATCTCTGCCTCACCACACCACTCCGCAACAATGCATTGTTGCTCTGGATTGTGGCATTGTTGTTTGTGTATTGTTGCATTGTTGCTTGCAACCATGCTTGCAAGGCATAGCAACAATGCCACAACTCCGCAACACTGTCACAACTCCGCAACAATGCCATAACTCCACAACAATGCCATGTTCCTGCATATGTTCTCGCCGAATTCAAAACCGATCATTGCTGGAGTTTATTTTCAGTTCAAAACAGGATGGGTTGACCTTGGCAACAGAATGAGGGAGAGCCGGGAGTGCAAAACTTTGGAAAACTGTCTTTTTAGCTTTACGGTAAAAATGTTGGAGAATATCTGACAACCGAACAATCCCCCCCGAAATGTCGCCACCCCGAAATGTGCCTCTTCCGAATGCTTCGGATGCATTCTTTGAAAGAATGCTTTCTTTGAAAGAATGCATCCGAAGCATTCGGAAGATGCACATTTCGGGGGTGGCGACATTTCGGGGGGGATTGTTCGGTTGTCAGATATTCCAACATTTTTACCGTAAAGCTAAAAAGACAGTTTTCCAAAGTTTTGCACTCCCGGCTCTCCCTCATTTGTTTTTTGTCGTGTGTGGAATCCTTTTCATTCTCAAACTCAATAAAAAAAGGAATGTCAACTATCGCCGTAATCAACTATAACCGTTTTCGCAGGTCATCGCACATGACCTCACATGGCCATCGCCCCCCTGGCTCAATCAGATGCCAGAATTTGTTTCTCCGCTGACCTGCGCGGAAAAGACAGAAGCAGTGAGAAGGAGAACTGCGGTTGCATATGAATGAAATACCGCTCCTGCTTTGTGTCCCCTGCCAAGAAGTGTGCAGTGTTCCCCAACTGTTCGCTTGCCCCCTGAGCCCTGGGCATGTGCTTTTGACTCACCCTCTGCAGACAGAAAATTTGACCCGCACAATAACAATAATGTTGCACCCAAAATCAACCCTTAATTTTTTTTGTAGTTCCCGCCCCCCATTGGACGCTCTCCCCATTGGAACTCCGACCCAAGATTACCTCTTGGCCGTGCTCAGATCCTTCCCGGATTCGTGCGCCTCCGACGAAAATCGGCAATGACGTCTCAAAATGACATCTCTGTTAGGTTGTTGTGCACGGCCAAACAGTACCTGCAAGAGTTCATTGGAAAGAATTTCTGTCTTCCACCTGGAACGACATATTGGGTGGTGCATGTGATTGATCTGTTTGTGCATGTCCCAGGGAAAGGGGGGAGTGGATAGAATGTTATTTGGGTGGAATGAACTTTTGGCCGAATTTACTTTGGTCCGAACGGCCTTTGGTCCCAATGAGTTTTTGTAAGAATTGCCGTTGGATCGCATTCGTTTTGCTTTGAATGGTTTTTGGTCATAATGCATTTTCGTTCGAATGGTCTTTAGTTCAAATGTTAATTGGGTCGAATGAATTTTAAGCCGAATGTACTCTGGTCTGAACGGCTTTTGGTCCAAATGGCTTTTGTCCGAATTGCTTTTGGGTCGAATGAGTTTTGGTTCGAATGGTTTTTAGTCCGAAAGAACTTGATATGGAACGGCTTTTGGTCCGAATGTGTTTTTCTCCGAATGAATTTTACGGGTGCGTGGAATAACGTCTAATTTTTGTCAGGTCTAATTTTGTGTCTAACCGGAATAACGTCTAATTTTTCGAACGTCTAACCGGAATAACGTCAAACAGGAATAACGTCTAACCGGAATGACGTCTAACCGGAATGACGTACAACCGGAATAACGTCTAATTTTTGAAACGTCTAATTTGGCATCCGAAATGTGCTAAATGCGGTGTTGCCAGATTTTCGACATAGAAATATGCCAGATACACAGAATTGGAGGAGGCCAGGTTGGGTCAGGTAAAGGTTTGGTCAGGTTCGGTTGGGTTTGGTCAGGTTGGGTTAGGTTAGGTTAGGTCATGAAAGGTAAGGTTAGGTTGGGTCAGCTTCGATGGGGTTTTCAGATTCCAGCACCCAGCGCGAAATAATATCTGACAACGTTGCATGCCATTTACACCAGACGACACGCCGTCATTTTAGACCTTAAAAAAATTAAACGTTTTTCCGGTTGACATAATTCCGGTTGGACGTTATTCCGGTTAGACGTTATTCCGATTAGACGTTATTCCGATTAGACGTTATTCCGGTTAGACGTTATTCCGGTTTGACGTTATGCCGTTAGACGTTATTCCGGTTGGACGTTATTCCGGTTTGTTGTTATTCGGTTAGACGTAAAATTAGACCTAAAAAAATAAGACGGTCTAAAAATTAGACGTTTTTCCATCAACCCAATTTTACGCCGAATTTGATTTGGTTCGAGTGGCATTTTGATCGAATGTCGTTTGCATCGAATGTGCACTGGACCGAAAGATCATGGAAAACAAAAGCTGCTGCGCTGCTATGCGGCTGTTGTGCTGATTTAATCTTAAGTTTACCAACCAATGGGAGTGGTGTTATTTGACTTAATACGACCGTTTTCTATTACCTAAACCGCTCCAGAGTAAAGTAAAGCCAAAGCATTCTAACCGAACCTAACTTAACCTAACCGCTCGGGATAAAAGTAAAAAAAAACCGAAAGAAAAGTGGATTCAAGATATGATTCTGTTCAGATTCAAAAGCGCGGTCTCCATCTGCACGGTTCTTTGCGGAAAGGGAGAAGTGGATCGAACGTCATTTGGGTCGAATGGATTTTAGGCCGAATGTACTTTGGTCCGAATGGTGTTTGGTCTGAATGGATTTTGGTCCGAATTGCCTTTGGATCGAATGCGCTTTTGTTCGAATGGTTTTTAGTCTGAATGCGTTTTGGATCGAATGGTTTTTCGTCCCAAAATTGTTTGGTGTCAGAAATTCAGCCAATCCCCAATTCCAGATGCAAAAAGTCGATTATCAAGAGCCGATGCAAGAGCCAATCTCCCAAGGGTATATAATTGGAAAATGTTGGGTGAAAAACAGCGGGGAAATGTTAAAAAAGTAATCAGTGTCCACGCTGTGATTTTGATTTCGAATTCAAGTCCGTGAATGCTGCAATTGCTGGGGACATCAAATTTCGCTTGATATCTTTCGTGGAGCATAATAATTTTAATCTGGGGACATCATATTTCACGCGATGTCTTTCTGGCGACCAAGGAATGCACCTGAACCAAATGCAGATGTGTCGCAACACCCGGTGCGCAACGCACCGGGGTGTGCACCCCAACCCACGGTGAATTCGCAACACCCCGGTGCGTTGCGCACCGGGGTGTTGCGAATTCACAGTGGGTTGGGGTCGGTAAGAAAGGTTATTTTTGCTGTTTTCTTCACTGTCTTTGCCAATCCATCCGACCAAACCCAGCCACCAAACCTTTTCCGCCACATCTCAAACACAAATTTTCAAGAAAAAAAGGAAAATATTTATTTTTTGAGATGCGCCCTGCGCGGTGCATGCGGTGGTGCCAATTCTGAGATGCTGTGGATGAGTCCTCCCACACACGCGCCACGCGTGATTGTCTGAACCAAATACCAACTCTATTCTCTCCAAAAAACGAAGAAAGCATATTTTTTCCCAATCCACTTCCGCACACAGGAACTCGCAAGAGCTAATCCCGTCGGCTGAAATTACGACTCATCAATTATGGAATTTTTGCCTTGCCGTCGCTTTTTGCCATTTGGCATGTTTGCCACCGCTTCGCAAGACTTTCTAAGGTTAGGTTGGGTTGGATAAGGGCAGGTTAGGTTAGCCCAGGTTTGGTTGGCTTTGTTTAGAAAATTAAATGTTGAAATTGGCTGGAATTCTCAAAAACCAATAAGAGAGGCGCTTGCGGAAATGGATTGGAAAACATATGCACGAGGGAAAGGTTTGCCTTAGTCTTGCGTCTGCATATTTTTTCTCAATCCACTTCCGCGCACAGGAGCATCGCAACAGCCATAATCCCGTCGTCTGAATTAACGACGTTAATCAATTTTGGCATTTTTGCCTTGCCATCGCTTTTTGCCATTTGGCATGTTTGCCACCGCTTCGCAACTCTTTCTTCGGTCGCAATACATAGGATTTGGTCAGGTTCGGTTAGGTTTGGTTAGGGCAGGTTAGGTTTGCTTAAGTTTGGTTTCAAAAATTAAATGTTGAAATTAGCTGGAATTCCCAACAATCAGAGACGCGCTTGCGGAAGTGGATTGGGGAAAAAATGTGCTTCGCGACTCGCAGTTGTCGCAGCATCCCACTCGTGCTTCATGCAGAATGCATCCTCTGCTGTGTGCCAGTTGCCACGCTTCTTGCGGGCAATCATCGGGTCCCAATTTGGTTCCACAATTTTTTGAGTCCGCAGAGAGGAAATGAGTTTTCATTTCTGTTTTGCTCACGATTTTTCGACAAACTCTCAAGCAATAACGCTGAAAATTGTCTCGACAAAAACGCTGCAAACCCCCCACTGTTCACAAATTTTCAGCCCGCCCTGAAAATTTGAAGCGCCACCCCATAAAATTTGTTGATAAATTTTGAACCACCCTGCATATTGTTGTCGCAACAATTATTCAACCCCTCCACGATTTTGTTGACACCTCAATCCACCCAGCGTATTTGTCATGGGGGTTGTGAATTGTCCAAGGGGGTTACGGATTTGTTGGCCTGACATCCAAACAAAACGCGTTGGGTGCGAATTTGTCGTGTTTGGTCTGTGTTGCGGTGTACTTCTCTGAAAAGGTTGTTGACGCATGTTTGTGAATTTCAAAAAAAGTTTATTCGCTATGTATTGAGACAGAAGTGTTTTCCGTTTTCCAAAAAAATTGTAAAAAGACACGACAATATGCAACCTTTACTGAAAAAGATCATCGGTGATGACTCTGTCTCAAACAGATTGTCACACCCATTTTATGGCGGCCACAAGTGAGCCACGAAAATTCCCATGCAAATTCCTGTTGGCAAAACAAGGTGACATTGAGAAAGCCATTAAGAAGTCGGGAAAAAAGGGAAAACAAAGCCGAATTGACCGAGAGTGCATGACATGCCGTTCCAGGGGCAACCGCAGGCATCCAGAAAAAAAAGCTACCATGCAGAAATCCGTGGAAGAAAAAAAAAATTATATGGACTGAACAGACGCATGGCGACACAAGGAGCAAGTTGAGCAAAGTGAGAAAGCAATGCGCATGCAGCATAAAAGAATCGGGCGGGAGGCCAGTTTACAAACCCTGCGGTACGCATATTTACACAACCGACACCAACACACCAGATGGCAGGCAGGCGCCCCAATCGAGCATTTTACCCCCATTTGGACAGGGTTGTCAGGTTCAGATGGCTTTACCATTGAACAATACACAATTCGGATTTTTCTTGCGAGTATGGTGCCCCAATCGAGCATGCTTGCACAAAACGTTTGCTGCCATCTGATGTTGGTGTCGGTTGTATAAACATGCTGCCGGGACTTTGATGGCAGGCGGGACCCCAGCGAGCATTATTTTTTTCGGAGAGGAGATAAGGTTAGATCAGGTTCAGATGGCTTTAGGTTTGAAAAAATATTTTTTCTTGCAAGTACAGGGCTCCAATCGTGCATTCTTGCCCAAAACGATCTCTTCCGTCTAATGTTGCGGCAGGGTTTGTAGAAACGCAAACGGGAGAGTGCCGCAGAAGAAGCTGTGACGGTGAGTTTTTGGCGTGCTTGAAAACGAAAAGAAATAGAGGATATAACTGGATAAGCAAGTCAGGAAAAGTGTATCATCTGGCGAGAAATCCGGTTCAAATTTTGAGCCACCGCATCGAGATCGCCGTAAACCAAAGGGCACTTATCAGGTGTTATGCAAGGAGATGGCCGCGCGGCGGCCATCTGAGCGGCCGAAGGCCGCTCTTCGGGGCACAGCCCCGACCGGGGGTTGGCGGCCGAAGGCCGCAGGGGGCGTAGCCCCCTAGTTTCAATTAAGAGGGGGTCCACCCTGAAAAAGTGAAAAAAAACAAAAGAAAATTCTCTTTTTTCAAATGCTTTCTCCCCAAAGACTGTGATGTTTTCTGTCCAAAAATGAGTAAAATCCATTGAGAAAAGTCTTCAAGATCCATCCAAAATCCATTAAGAAAAGGCTTCACAAGAGCAAATTTCAGCATGCGATGCAAACTCGAACACCGCTTTTTCAATATTTCCCTTAAAATTGACCATTCTGAAAACCTTCGGCCGAATGCACCAATACGACTAATGCTAAGCTCAGACTAATCTTGAACTTTAGAGCCAATTTCCATTGCGTCAACATTTAGGCTTAGTGGCAGTTCGCACTAAGACTTAGGATTAGCGATAGTCGCTTCTTAGGGCTAGGCTTAGCATTATTATTAACCAAAGTGCTAGGCATTGCACCATTTGCATTGCACCAACTTAAGATGCAACTCAAGTGAGAGCTGAGTGGTATCTTAGCATTAGTGCCAGGTTGGTCCAGATCAGACTTAGCTTAGCTTACCTTTTGACGTGCGATGAGGGGATTCCTTTCCATTTTTTGTTATTGCAAGCAAGGTTGAGCATTCGCATCCTGCGTTTTGAAACATCGGAGGTGTGATGGAACAGTTTCCGGCGAAGTATGACCGCTTTTTTCCTTCCGTCAAAAAAATATTTCCGTTTCATTTATATTTATATTTGCCATGAAAGAAAGAAAAATATATATATTTCGGACCAGTTGCGTCCCGAAATTTCGGATCAAGGTTTTCCAAAATTTTGAATTATGTTCTCCGAGATTCCGGATTTGTTTTTTCGAAATTTCGCATTTATTTTCCTGGTATTTCGGATAACCTTTTCCGAACTTTTGATTATTTTTAAGGAATTTCGTCTTCATTTTTCCAAAATTTTTATTTTTTATTTTTGGGAAATTTGCATTTTCTTCTTGGAAAATCGGACTATTTTTACCGAAATTCCAAATTGATTTTTTTGAACTAACGGACAAAAAATAACAAATTTTTGAAAAAATAAATCCGAAATACATATGTGGAAAATAAATCCGAAATTTCAGAAAAATCCGAAATACCGGAAAAAATTATTGAATTTCGGAAAAATTAATACAAAAGTTTGGTCAAATAGGTAGATGCAAAATTTCGGAGAAAATATCCAAAATTTCAGAAAAAATCAGAAAAATGAATGCAAAATTTCGGAAACATCAACACAAAAATGTGGAGAAATAAATCAAAAATTTCCGGCAAATAAAATGAAATTTAGGAAAAATCCGAAGTAAATTTAGGACAAAACTGACCCCAATCGGTAAACAGAAAAGATGTTCAATATCCAGGACTTTTCGAAATTCCGAAAGTTCGGAATCCCAAAAAGTCGGAATTTTCCGAACAATTTTAGAATTCCGAAAAGCTGGAATTATTGGTACCAAAACTATCGGAAGTGCGAAAATATTCTATTCCTGTGCGTTTTCGAAGTTCCTGAAGGGCCGATTTTTTCCTTCAGGTAATTTCCTAAAAGATCTGAATTACCACGTACAAAATTCAAAAATTGTACACTGTATTACCGAGATTCCGCATAAATTCCGACCGCAGCTATTCCGACACCGAATGTCGTTCCGGTTCCGAAACAAGTTCCGATTTCGAAACATTCCGGTTCCGTTCCGACCTCACGAAGTTCCGCCCCGATTCCGACTCCACTGAAAATTTCCATTTCCGCTCATCTCTGGAATTCATGCGCGAATAAGAAATTTGTTCCGTCGTCCTCAACTGACTAACTTGTTCACCAATGAGTTATCTATATAAACTCGTTTTCATGCAACACCCCCACGCCCCATTTCGGTGTCGTCATAATAATTATGGTGCCGTTCGCACTGTCTTCTTACTTTTCGTTTGCAGCATGTTGAATCAGATCGTGGTCGAATGCGTGCCGTCTTGATTTGCGAAAAATATTGAAATTTATGAAGCTTTGATCTGACAATTTGTTGTGGCACTTCTCGGCTGGCATTGCAGAAAGATCCTCTCAACAATTATTTTTCTTCGTCCTTTTTGAGGGTGAAGGAGTCGTCTTAGCGAAATTATCGCCTCTACATGAGCGCATCTCCTGAATTTTTGGCGTTTAGAGACTATTAAAGCAGCTCAACTTGCAGCCAGTGTCGAGATATTGCCAGAAACAAAATTTCGAAAGAAGCTCCATATAGCAAAGCATTACAATTCCTGACAGAAGGCAGATCAGTTAGCACTTCGCTCGTCCTTCGCTACCACTTAGCTAAGACTTAGGTAAGATGTAACTCAGCTACCACTTAATGTTGGTGTAATGCTTTGTGACTAGCACTTAGCTGTCACTTCGCTATCACTTAGCCAAGTGTTAGTTTTAGGGTAAGCTTAGGCTTATTGGTACATTCGGCCGCTTGTTTTTCTGCATTATGATTTCCGGTCCAAATAAGATTTTCAAATAGAATGTAAAAAAAGTGTGCTGAGTTGACTGACAGACCGATTTCTCATTTTTTGTACCCTATACCATGAAATGGAAAACTATTGCAAAACGTTTGGTATTTTTTCATTGCGAGTCACCTTTTTGAAAAAATACCATTTTTGGTCAAGAAATTGCTATCACTGCTGCAAAAGTGATGCTTATTATCTAGGTATCTTACATCATTTGCTGATTATCTCGCGAACTAGATGAGGTAGAGGGACAGAATTTTGCACAGGAATTCATTTTAGGACATTACTCATGCCCACCAACTTTCAGCAAAATCAGTTCACAAACAGTGGAGTTGGTCCATCAGGGTGGTCCCTTCTTGAGTTCATTGATAAAAAATTGCTATCTCAACATCTAACATTAAGGTTTACACCCTAAGATAGGTACCTACTAATTTTACAGTAAAGTTCCAAATCATAAGAATCAAATATAAATATTTCCAATCACGCAAGAAAAGGTGATCAAGGTTTCAAACTCAAACAATCTGCACAATGCTGACCTTTGCCGATGAAGTGAACAGATAAAAGATGCTTGCAATAGCTCACCTAGGCGTTGTGAATGTTGCATAGAACATCCCTTCTGATGGGATAAAGTAAGCACTTTGGATTTCATTGTAGTAAAAAGGGAAGTCTCCATGTGCCGAACAGTTGAGATTTGCTTTGGAAAATGACGTCCAGAAATCATTTCCCAATCTCTTATCACCTTCGTCATGTTTGCACACTCTGCCAATTCGTGAATAGATCACCTAAAATTATTGGTAGCATTAAAAACACTTTACCATTACCAACAAATCAGTTATTGCATTGGTCTCTTTGGTAGGTACCTACACAAATCATTACCCAAAGAGAAAGTGGTAAAAGGTTTCCACACAAAAAAGGAAAGGCAAGGCTTAACACACATAATTTTTTTTTAATGTGAGGTGCTGAATGCATCCTTTTTTGACCCAAGACTGGCAAAAAATTATGACAGTGAAGTCCTAAAATCACCAGATCACTCCCTGGTTAATTCCACTTTCCATTCCACGATGGATTTTGCGATTTAGGTACCTATTGCACAACTTTGCAAGTTAACTGGTTGATGGATTTGTGCCTGATCACTGCTGTCACGGTATCTGGGCACTCAAACTAAAGAATGGCTCTAGTCGATGGTGGTGTGATGTCTCCAGGTTGTGCAACGCCATTCACTGCCTGGTAATCCAAGAGGAACAGTCACATGGAGCATTGTGGTTGGCTTTGGAGAGCCATGAATGTGATGATTATGATTATATGACTACAAGAACAACTTTCCTTTTATCACCGAAATAAAAATGTGAACCTTCTCACGGTGGGGTGGGGAGAAGTTGAGATTTAATTTCTGCTGCGGGCTAATAATTTTTCCTCTGCCTCATTGTCTTCTGTTTCTGAGGGGGGCAAGGATAGTGCAGCTAAGTTACAATGGAAATAAAATCTCGATACCTTCTCCCTGCTGTCACAAGTGGCAGACAAGGCAAGCAAATTTGGTCACTATGTCAGATGTCAAGCAAGTATTTTCTTTACTTGCCTGACTCCATTCATTGCAACATGGAGAGCGCACATTATTTTTTATGTTTGATGTTTCAATTTATATCTTGTTTGCTAACAAGTTGCATACATTTTAATCTGTGCAAATCTTTTCTTGGTTTTGGTACACCCGTTCATGCGCATTGGCTGTTACTGTTCGCACTTAGGTTACAAGGGGTTGTTGTGTTGTGGTAGAAAAAGAGTAGAACAAAATTTCATACTATCAATTTAGAAAATGGTTCCTCCCCCATCTTACCTTTCCACAGTTCATGTGTTCAACAGCAAATTCCTTGAAGAAGAAGTAGACAAAATTCTCGTCCTCATGCACGTCAACAAACTGAGGATGGCTCAGCCATTTGCTGTCATGGTAGGGTGTCCTCAGTATGCTGTTAGTGCTGCTGCTGCCTGCGAGCGTGCTCTGCTGGCGATGATGATGTTGGGAGAGGATGTTAGCATTGAAATTAGCATTATAATAACTCTCTTCTTTTTGAAACTGCGGCTCAGTTAATGGAAATCTGAAAATGGCCGAATCTTGGCCAGAAAAGTCGACTGCACTGCCAACAAAGTACTGGTCATATTGGCTGATCAAGGAACTGGATTTACCATAGGGACTGTGAGGCACTTTAGCAATACCATCCTGTTCATCAAGCACTGTACTCAGTGTTTCAATCTGAAAATCATTGTGAAAAAATAATGCTGAAAAATAAATACGAAGGTGATTTTATGAGCGCAAATGCAAAGTAAATCAATTCCCCCGAAATGTCATTGTTCACCATGTTTATCTTTTCTGCACAATGACGTTCTTTTGACATGCTCACCTTGTCTTTGCATGAAGAAAAATGTGGCAAATGAAGGACTCTTTGCAAACGTAAATACAATTTCCTTCTTTATCTTTAGTTTTCCATTGCATGCTTTCACAAAATAGGTTAGACATGCATTTCTGCTTTTTCCATTTTCGAAAATCCTTGCAAAAATTATTAATTCCGGCAGGAGCGACACTTTTTGGTGCCGAAAATTGCAAAACCCGAATTCGTAATTCCGGGCTTGAGGGGTTAAAGAGCAGCAGGAAACACTCCAGTTGGGATGCTGAACCCCATGTTTCATTGCAGGGCGGGACCATCGCTCCAGGACGTATGGCCACAGGCAGTGGTGGCTAGAGGGATAAAGTCTTTGGGCAACAATAATTCAAAACTGCATTTTGGGCACAAATAGCAAATTTACACAGACTGTGTTCTGACTATCAACATGACTAAATGTGTTTTGCATTGCAAGGAGAATTGGGAAGTTCTTGCCTGACAGTGAGAAAAATACTGTCCGTGATCATCTCTGGAAAAGTCAGTTTACCGTAGACTAAGAGTGGGCCGAGCCAGTCCAGATGAGGGGTAGGGAAACTGAAAAAATTCAAGACCATGTCATGTTTCTTTGATGATTCTAGGCTCCTTTGTAAGAGTTTCACAACTGATGCATTTTGGTGTCATAGGAACGACTCCGACGATGGCAATAGAACAAAAATAACATTCCATTTTAGCACCAAGGTACCAACCTCTCTCCAGCTGCAGATGGGTAAGAAAGCATGCGTTCCACAGACAAACACTCGGCCCCGATGAGGTAGAACAACCTTGACATAGTTCCTGCAATCATTTGCACTCTGACCCTTCAAGTCGCAAAACGAGATTGCGTCTGGTTTCGCAGGCCAGAATGCCGACTCCAACTTGACCAAACCGTCGAGGCTCAAGCGAATTATCCAATCTCTGGAATAAAAAAGAAAAAATGCACAAGGGTTGGCACAGTCACAAAATGCATTCAACAAATTTTGGCAAACAAACATTGTTTTAAATTTTCCTTGTGCACTTTGACATGCTGTTCAGATTATCAGGATTCACTTGGGAAAAACTTATCATCAAACAAAACTAATGTTTCATAGGTACAGAGTAGTACCAACAAAATGTTCCCGTCTTTACCCTTCACTTTTTGCTCAAAGCCTCTGATATCTCACTGATTTATTCCACACATCTCCCTGATCATTTCGACAGAAATTCATTCCTTTTGATTATTTGGTTCAGTTTTGTGCACTTATGACTCGTTCGAGTTCGTCATTGACACAAAATGGGAGAAAATCGAACACTGCACTGTCACCAAACAAAGCAAGTAGAACTTTGAAGACTTGAGAGCATTTTCCCATTCTACAAGGCTTTCATTTGTCAAATTATTGTGGATGTGTGACAAATTAATAATTGAAATCAGACACTGGAAAAGTTTTGATTTCCGATTTTTTTTTTTTTTTGGAATCCAAATGGCTTCTCCCAACCGACCACTTTGAACATGGGGAAAAGGCCAAAGTCATCACAAAGACTGGTGATCACTTGAGATTTGACAACATCCTAACCAGCAAAGTTTTTTTTAGCAAAAAGGACAATGATGAAGAAAAGGCCCACATGCCTTGCTCTGAATAACAGCACCTTCACTGCCTAGATAGCCACCTACCTACTTACATTTTTTGTGGCAGAAGAAAGTCTACCAAGCTAATGTCAATTTGAATTTCATTCTGTATCAATGAAACAGCTGGGACCACAAATGGAGACAGATATTTCCACACATTTAAATTCAGCAAGTAGGTACCTATCTGTCTCGTGAGTCTGTGGCAAGCCACAAAAGTTAGCTATGATAAATGTTACGACTAGAAAATGATCCCATCTCAATGGACAATAACTCCTGCATCCCTCATTGCAAAAATAGTGAGCCATCAACACCAAATTCACATACCTAAGTACCGAACAAGCTGAAAAAGGGACCTTGACACAAAGTGTGGTAGTCTGTGCATCCTATTGGGGGATGGAAGTAGAGTGTCCGAGACATGGGATAAACAGAGGCAAGAGTTCTTTCTTTAGGGGGGTTTGGGACAACGATGGTCGAAACTTGTCTGACATGTCCAGCCCTGAGAAGCAGTAACCTACTTGTATCACCTTTCTGTTCAAAAACTTTTTTTAAAGTGTTTTTTAAAAAAGCTCTTCATCAAATGCCATCATGCAGAAACTTGTGCAAGTTTGTGCTGATGGCTAAAAACATACATTAACCGTAATCCTTTGCTTACCTTGCACCAACCAACAATTGAAATCTTTCTGTATCAAATGAAATAGTGGTGTAATTCTGTACATCCGGATGAGAAAATCGACTGGAAGTGGATGCAACATCTGAAACGGCAGGAAATATCAGTAGTTTGTTACTTGGGTGGGTAGTTGTTTTTTTTTTTAATAATTATTCTACCTACATGTCTGGGGCAAGATACGTGTGGTCATTGGACACATCCAGATCTGGATTGAAGTGGCGTTGAGTCAACTGAATTCCATTAGCTGGTAATCTCGTTTGAACCCATTGGGCTAAAATACTTGGTAATCACTCTGCGTTAAAAATGCAGAGTGATTTATTAGCTCACATCTGCATATCTGGATGGATGGACGATTATCTGCCTGGTCATGGTACCTACCTAACAGTTTTAAGATGCTGGATTCCATTTCACTTGTGGAAGACATTGAACTCAATACACAATAATTGTGGCAGAATAAAAGTTAATGTGAAGGCTGGGAGCATGGATGAGGATGATCCAGATCGAAAATTTGTTTTCTCCTTTCGATTTGGGCCAGTACCTACCTAGTCAACATTTCAATCATCTCTGATCAGTGTAGTCACTGCTCAACTTGCTCATTGGTGCTGACATCGTCTCTTTCATAATGGTGCACTCGTGTTCTGCTTTTGGCTGCAGATCTCACCAATCCATGTGAAATGCTCATTCCTTTCACCAATTTCTTCCATTGGCCAACCAAGAAAACAAATTGGATTGGATTCTTGCATTAAAAAGGGACATGAAGTTTGAACCATCCATTAAACATTTCAGTTTCCGGAGTTTGCAGCAAACAAATTTCAAGGCAATGGATTTTTTACCAAATCCAAAACAGACGAGTCCAAAAGTTTGTTGGCACCCAGCATACTTGACTCAGGAGTGGCGATTACTTTTTGAGTTAGGTGAGGGGGTTAACCGGTCAAGCCTGGTTGCCGTACGCCATATGCGCCATAAAATGCAACTGACAGCTCCGATTGCCGTTCGGTGTACTCGCATTTAAAGCTGTTGCGATTTTCCGACTGCCGTACGCCGTATGTGCGCAATTCCCATGTAATTAAATGGGTTTTCTGCCGCAAATCCGGCGAATACCGTCGGCTAAAATTTTCATAGCCGGAAAGAGGAATAAACAGCGATCTGGCAGATGTTTGTTCCACAAGAATCGGTCCAACCGTTTTAAATTGGCGCAATTTTCAAATTTCCCGGGTTTTTGTCTTTAGTTCTTGTTGAAGGCGCCTTTTTGGCGATCGGCGATATCTGCCGCCCGCCAAAATTCGAATTTTCGGGAAGCCGAAACACGTGCGATTTGCAGACACTTATTTCACGTGATTTGCTGCATTAGTTTAGAAATGGTGTATTAATTTCCTGTTTTTTACAGTTTTTGCTCAATTCTGGGGCGTTTTTCAGTAGTTTGTGGGTGTTTTGGCCAGCTTTTTTTTGTGCGAGTGTTTTTATTGGTTGAAAACATTAAATATGGATGATTTTATTGACACAGCAGAAATCAGGCTTGGTTGAGCGTGAAACACATTCATTTCTGCTTTTTCCATTTTTCGAAAATCCTTTCAAAAATTATAGGTAATTCCGGCGGGAGCAACACTCCGTGTTGCCTAAAATTGCAGAATACCATTTTAAAACCCGAATTCGTAATTCCGGGCTTGAGGGGTTAAAAGTCAGAGCCCCACCGATACAGGGACCTGTTTCAATAATTGTTGGGGCTCGCGACACCACTTCAGTTTTTTAGTTCAGGGGGGCTGTGTTGGATCCAGTCCTTCACGGATGGGGGATGTCATAGATCTCCAATATGCAGCAGCATGTGCACCCCAGTGGGATTGTAAAGGGCACTGGGCAGGGCACCTGAAAGGAGGTCTGGGGGATGGAGTCCAGCTAAAGTTGAAGAAATTTTGGGCTCATGGGAGTAAAATTGCAGTTTTTGAAGCTGCTGCAGCATCATGGAACATTTACTCTTCCACATTTTGCAAAATTTCATCTTTGAATCTAGAAAATTTATTAACTTCCCAGTGGTTTCGTAAATGACTGCTATTCAGATACCTTTGACATCAAAAGTGCACTTTCTTGCCCATGCCCATCTGAGCCAGACAAAACTGCAACATTTTCGATGAACAGAAGAGAGACATAGTTATGCTTCCATTGTCCAGTTCAATGGCTGAACCAAGTAGTTATCCTACCTAACGGCTGGAAACAGGGCCAAAATTTCATGAAAATTCATGCGACAGACCTACAATTTCACGCGACAGAGCCACAATTTCAAGGTTTTGGGTCAAAGAAGGTGTTCTGCACGTAAAAACATGACAGCGGTAAATTAAAAGCAAGTCATTTTGGTTGTCAAAGGCCAAACGTTGTTATGGCAAATATAATAAAAAATTTCAACTGTCAATCGAAAAAGCACATTTTTCCATTCTGGGGGCCAAATTTCACCTTGCTGACTCAAAAACAAAAAAACTCTGAGGTACAGCATGCGAAACATTTCAAGGTCAGCGAAAACCAAAACGGAGAAAAAAAAGAGCAAAATTAAAATTAGCTTCACTCTTCTTGGTATGTCTCTGCTCACGTTTGGTTACATTCTGAACAAACAGCAAGGACTAGCCCAATTCTGATAGCAGATCTGAAATCAGCAATATTTGGCAATCGGAGACAGCAATAAAAATAAAAAGCCAAAAAAACCCCAGTCATCAGTCAATTTTGGGTGCCCCTCCCAAACCAAGAATATTGTTCAACCAAGATCACTGGCTGATAAGATACCTGGTCCAGTCAACATGACCGGTGTCGTTCAATGCAGCTGCTAATAATTCATGTGCATGTTGTGACCGCAAAAAACCACCCTAACAAGTCCTCAGTTTAGTTTAAGAGAGCCTCTTCTGAGCTTGCAGTGCCTTTTTGGGTTTCTTTCTTCTTTTCCTTCACTCTTGAGAATGTGTCCGACATCCCACTGAGTTTCCTACCTTTCAGGGCCAACTATAAGATTTTTTTTGGAAGAATCTGCCTGAGAGTTCAGAACTACATTCGAGCCAGCTTTTCCCATACACGTGTATGCCTTGCATAACTGTGGTGCTCATTTCATTCCCTTTTTCAATACGAACAAAATGAACAAATATGAACAAATTTCAATGTGAACAAATCGGGAAACTCCATTACCCATCAGAGGACACATCACCTCAACTTCCAAATGGGAATTACTAAACAAAAGAATTATTGTTAAAAATTAATTTGAATACCTTTTAAGCAGACCTAAATCCAAATTCCTCACCTGAATAAGACACATATCTTGAGCCCTGGCTGGTGCTTGTACTCCCAGCAAGGAAGCCTGGGTTTGGGCCAACATCCAGCACCACGGCACTGACAAAAATCATTGCGAGGATAAGATGTTTGATGTTTACAAGTAGTGGAGAAAGTAGCAATTTGAATCCCAACTGTGTATGAGCAGGGAGTCGAACCACAAATTGACATCGACTTCCTGCTCCAGCAGATAGCATGTATGGCAACAATGGCATACCACTGTGACAAATTACAAAATGTTTATCTTGCCGTGCAAGGACCTATTGCAAGTTTCATTCCACTGAAAAAAAAGAAAAAATGTCATAAACATGAAACAAGTTTGTTGGAAAAAGGCTCGATTTGAAAAAAATTGCAGGTGGGCAGAATACCTGCACAGCTTTATGCTCAGTTCATTATTGGAAACTAACTGAACCACATTGATGCTTCCTCTTTTGCTTCACACTTTTTCAATGACATAATGAATTTTCAATAAATAGGTACCTATAAACAAATTCTTGAATTTCATGCTGATTGTCCTTTGTGCCTCCAGATGTCTCCAGTCTGGATAATATGGTTGCACCTTGAGGAGAAAGTAATAATTATTGGGCTTCATTCATCCTTCTTGCTTCAAGTCTTCTCATTGTATGCTGTAGTGCTTCCCCAATGAAAACTTTTCCACAATTTGTGTTAATCTGAGATTTCTGCTACCAACTGTTTACGTGTCCAAAATTAATGTTTCAACACTTTTTTTCTCTTTTTCAAAAAAAAATAAATAAATAAAATAAAAAATATTCAGCACACGCTGACTGACAGGCTGACCAGACCCTGCACGCGTGAGCAAATGCCGGCAGAACATTAAAAAAAGTTCTGCAAAGGTAGGTAGATACCTAATGGAATAAATAATAGTTGCTGGATGGAGGACATGGCCAGCATGGGTTTAGGTCAAAACAATGTTGCAAAACCCAGCTCATGTGTTTCATTCATGAAATTTATGTCGCTCCAAGAAAGGCAATGCAAGTCGACACAATTTTCATACCTATACCTTTAAAGCTTGACAGGGCATCGACAGGGTGTTCAGAAAATCACATAGGTACCAGGAGTACGAGTGGATTTCTGGTGTGTTTCTGAGCAAAAATGTTAAAAAAAAATTTGTTCTGATGCCTCTTTCTCAAAAAACCCCTTCCCCCAACCTTAGGTAATGGGGCAGCCAAGGTATGAGGTCTGAGGATGAGAACTGCCGCTTTACAAC
>JASGXE010009469.1:0-15969 GCA_030068105.1 Sinentomon sp. SZTP_YWyxl
TCGATAGGCTTCTGGACTTTTTGGAAATATCCAAGGGACTTCCGTTTTGTGGGTAAACTAACAAATGGAGCAGCCAGTGGTTCATCGTTCTCATCTGGAGAGAGGGAGAGAGGGAGTGGAAAATAAACAAAAATGTGCTTGCCAGTGAAGTGTAAGCATGAAATCATTCTCGATAGTTTTTTTACCCAAAGCAAAATGAAACAAATTGGCAGCCAGGCTGATTGTTCAAGGTCTTTCGGTTGTCGTAAAATTTATTTTTTTTTTATTTTGTACAATGTTCCAGGAAATTGTCTTCAAATTCAGCGTTGGCATTGCCCAAAATGTCAAAACCAAAAAAAAAAAAAAAACATCAAAATGGTTGGATTTCAGGGTGTTTGATAAATTGATAAATGGTTGGATTTCAGTTCGAATTGTTACTCCTTGCGTGTGTTTGTGCCGTTTTAATTAAACTGGCAAATGATCAAGCATCAAGAAAATTGCAAATGGAGCAATTTTGGCACTTTCTATGAAAAATTTAAATACCAACTCCATCACTCAATTCAGGACATTTTTTCATTTAGTTCACCAACTTCATCTCTTACTCAGAAACACAGATCGAACGTTCACAATTGCACAGAAAAACAAGAGGTGAAAATTAAGTTTTGAGAGTCAATTTTGGCATCAAGCACTTTATGAAAGAAAAGCCTATTGAATTCAAATTTTTTGCTGATAACTGAGAATCTGAATATGTATGATCTTTTACACACCTGAAATATCCTGAAATGGACATCATAAAAACTAAAAAGAAATTTTTTGAAGATCCATAAAGATTGATTTGCCTCCGTGCTCAAGGATTAAAATCATGCTGATTTGGAGTTTGTTGATGTGGAGCCTTTGTTCAGCCTGACCTAGGCTCTGCTTTTGAAAATGACAATGAAAAAAGCAAAGCACAATGCCAATGCCAAAGACAAAGCCAGACAGAAACAAAACCTGAATTGGAGGAAATGCATTTGACATCCGGTACTCAGAGCAGAGGATCCTCAGAAAATTTTGAGGATTTCAGACCGTTTAGTGAACATCAAACCAAAATTCTAAAATCGACATTTCTGAACGCATTGAGCTGTGGGCAACACATGTTGGGGTCACCAAAACAATGTTCAAGTGAAATTTTAGTCCTCTAGAGCATGTGGTTCTCATATTATGGCAGCCATTTCAGAGAAAAAGCTCAGCAAAACTTTGACGCTAATCTAACAGAATTGTGTGCAAATTTTTTCCCAGCACTGCAACAGGGTCACAATTTCATGAAAATTCAAGTAAAGTCAAAAATTTCATAAGTTTCGCTCCAAAAAATGTTCTGCACGAGCGGCGAATACTCGTAATTCGACGATCATTCACATAAAGCGGCAGATTGTTTCGGTATGTGAGGTCAAAAAAATGTTGAGAAAACGAAAATTCCGAATCTGTCACTTGGAAGAAAACATTTTTGGCATCCCTTCTGGATGCCGAATTTCACCTTTCCAGCATAAAAAAAAAACTCTGAGATACAGAAAGCGAAACATTTCTAGGTCATGCATAAACCCAAATGGAGAAAATAAAGTCAAAATTAGACAATTTGCAGTCACATTTTGAACAAACAAAAAGTCCAAAATCAGTCAATTTTTGGTGGGCCCGACTCATAAAATAATCATAAAATCCTCAAAGCAAAAATACTGGCCATCTGAGCTCCATCATTGGCTAAAAATGAAAGAGAATAATTATAGCTCCCGACATTAAAATGTACCCTTCATGCAGGAAAGGCATTGCATCTAAAAAGAACACTAGTCACCAGTCTTGGGAAATTGTCGGCAAAATAGTGACATTCCTTTAGGCTAGGAATGAATCCTTCTTGTTACAATGAAAGTTGGGGGTTTTTTTTTTCTTTTTTTTTTTTTTTGAAATTGTGAAAACAATGGGATCAGCAAAAGATTTTAGAAATATTGAATTTCGTGTATGCATTTGGATAAAAAAAATTGTGAACAATGCGGATATCGCCATCCATCATCAATTTCAACAGAAATCAAATATCACCAACGGAAAGGCTCCACTGTTCTCTGTTTCTGTTCAGCATGCTGATCCACAAGCCAAGCTCACTTTTATTTCTTTAGGGGAATGAGCAGTCCTGCAAAATTTCATCAGTTGCTTTCAATTGCCTCTAACCTTTCAATGAAAATTGCCATTACCTACTCTAGGAGTTCCTACCTCAAACAGGTTCTTGCCCGGTGATTGCAAATCTTTCTTATTTAACCAAAAATGCACAAAGCACCAAAACAGGACAGTGGAAATGGCAAAATTCGGCCCTCTCATGCAACTTTTGAACGTAACCCAATCCAAAGAATGCTGCAAAACTGAGTGCAATTCCACGACAACTTCCAGAATCACTTGCACTTTGAATTCATATTGGAGAGAGTTGACATTTTGCAGGAACCATATGCCAAACACAGGGCCACTCAATCCCCTCACACCCAGGGATGGGCAAACGTGTGATACGTGAGTAATATACATGGAAATTTGACAATCAGTGATACACGCAGAAAACGCAGAAGTGATGAGAAATTGATTGCAAAAGTAGAGAAAATGACACCAGACCGCTGCCACACAGCACAGACTACCTGCCTACCTACATTGTTGGAAATGTTTGTGGAAAGAAAGCTATCATTTCACGACAAATGGAAATGCATCAATGCCTATTCCTATCCCTTCCTGGTATTATGATGGCCTCTCATTGATCATTCATTTCTGACATCAGTTTTAAGTTTTTTGGACACATTATAATGCATCGCAGAAAACTATTTCACACAATAATATAACACGTGCATGATATGACACTTTGGTACCCATCCCTGCCCCACCAAAAAAAAGTGGGACAACAGAACAAAAATGGCTATTTTGAGCATGTCCTCATACAAAGAAAAAGATGAAAACAATAATGATTGATAACACAATTAACACAATATTATTTGAGGCAGGAAGGCTGATTGATAGAAAAATAAAGAGCAAAAAAAAAAAATAAACTCACCAAGAGCAACCAGCACTTTGTTTATGAGGGTGCTGAATATCTTGGCAAGCCTAGCAGCCATTGTGACCTCTGGGTCATCCAAAGCCAAAGCCAGACGCCTTGTCTGAACAGAACGTGGTGTGGTAAGAGCATTCAGCTGAGCTAGGAAGATGTGCGTCGGTGTCTGTGAGTTTGTTTTCGACAAACGTGCAACGATATCGGACGACTGTCCACGTCCACTCGTGTCAGTCTTTGCATGGTTATTTTTGGCATTGTTTGCTGAATGGTTCGATGGCAAATCAGTATCTCCCGTTGAACTGTTGTTTGATGTTGAAGGTGTTTTGCTTGATGAGCTTGATTTCTTCTTTCGTTCCTTTATTCGTCTCAGCTGCAAGTAACAGATGATAAACAAAATGCAAATCAGCATGGGTAGAACCAGTTGATGGATGACAAAACTACAAGGGAAGGCGAGATAGATGGTTCACCCCTTCCTCAAGACACGCACATTCCTATGCACCTACCCATGACATCTTCCCTTGTTTTGAGCAGCACAGGACGAAATGTATCTGTAGGAGGAAATATCAAAACCAAAGTCTGTGAAATCTGAAATTGAAATTTCAACACTCATTTTGATCATCTGTGATTTGATCCTTTCTTGGCTTGGCAAAATTAAAATTAACTCCCTAGCTTCAAACAAAAATTGAAAAATAACACCGTCCTTTGTGGGGGGAGGGGGTTTACAACACCCTGCCCTGGGGACTTATAATTATTGTTTCCCAGGCATATTCCTCAGTCTGTGCCGTGCATGCCAGCATTTTGGCTTAAAATGCTGCTAAAATCAGAAAACAACACCTGCAAAAATTTGGACTGAATTTTTGCCATCCTGAATAAGCTCCGTTTTTTGCTTCACAAATCATAACAAAACTTGGATAATGGACTGCCTTGCTCAAGCAACATTTTAAACCAGGTCAGCAGTTTTCTGATATAAAATTGGCTTGCTTGAAATTTACAGAAAAGCAAGCTAGTGATGACATAATACGGATATTTCAGAATTGTTGCCCGGTGGGACCTTTTTCAGTCATCGGACGGGTCAAAGCAATTTTCGTTGCAAAAATGGCAAATTTACAACACTTGCATGGAGGAGAGTGACATTTCTGAAACATTGCCATGTTGATGCGCCAAGAACATCAACATACATAAGCCTACAAAAGAAGGCCAACATAATTATGCCAACGGTTCTGTAATGACAGAAACTGTCTCAGCTTTGATCGCATTTGACCACTGTCAAAGGTGAGGACCACGATCAAAGGTGAGACAATTTCTGTCAACCATACCCTGTCCAAAGAATGGTATCTTTTCATCAGTTTTGTAATGCATGAACGAAGCCTAGGCCTTATTATTAAATCATTCCAGCCTCTTCTCCACTGCCAAAGAAGAGCTTACCTACGTGTGAATCATGTTCCTGAGTTTTCAATTGCTCTGTTGTACCATTCGAGCTAATAAAGGACCAGACTCATTGTCACCATTGGTTTGATACCAGGAGAGGTATTTTCTGCCTCCCTCTACTCGACTTGCTTTTTGGGAGGAGGTAGAACCATTTTTGTGCATCATTTTGGGGCAAAACTGACGGAACAGGATCAGGGGAGCAGACACTTCTCAAAAGAAAATGACTGGAAAACTGACAGCAGGTGTGGCTGTGGACACGGGGTGGTGCTGGAATTTGTCAGGGCAGCAAAATGCACACCAAGTACAAGAAACAGCAACAGATTTGGGGAGTTGTTCCGTTGTTATTCCAGAACGAAAACAAACAATAAAAGGTAACAGCCCTTCATAATTTTTATTTTATCTTCTGTAGGCATAGTTAGTGTTTGGACATTAGTGTTTGGACAGAATATTAGGTTTTTCGGATAAATGATTTAATTGTTGACGGTAATGACCGAGTAATTTCTATGGAGGTACTCCCAAGTGAAGTTGTCATAAATCCAAATATTAAAATCAATCCAAAACACAAAATGTCAAACAATATGAATGACGTCAGAAATGTGCCAACACCAAACAAGAGAAAAGTGCCAACAACCATTCAGTCAAACAAGAGATGTTAGGTTATCATCGACCTCAGCAAGGTTTAAAAAAAGTGGGGATAAATGTATTGGCAGCAGAGGTGAGTATCTAGTTATGATTTCAGAATTTAAAGTTAAGAGAGACACAAAGGAAGTCCAAACCTTTTCGAAGTTCCTAATTAGGAAGCAGTGATGTAGATGGATATAATGACGTTGCTGGTTCGAAATGGGTCTCATCGGTGGCAAATAGGAGAGCCTTCCACCTCCAAAAGAAATACCATCCCTCTTCCGTTTCTGATTCGGCAGCGCCGATTCAGGGGTGGGCAAATTGGATTTGCGTTTTGTTGGTGGTTTGCCAGGATTCCTCTTTGAGTTGAACCTCCGTCCAAGTTCATCCCCGTTCACACCAGCTTTCTTCGTTTTGGTCTCATCTGAAAGACTGTCATCTTCCTCCTTTTTAAGGGTACCATTCAGACGCTGGGATTTGCCTCCAATGACACCCCTGCAATACTTGCTGCCACATTTGCATTCCTGAAAAACCAATAATTAATTAACAAGAATACAGCAAAGTGAATCTCCTCAAATCTTGGAAAATGACCACTTTGCACAAATCTGACAAATCTTGGGTTGAGATGGTGATTGCACATCACTAACAAATTATGGCTTATTCATAAGAAAACAGGGTCTCTGAAAAGCCAGTAGAAATAAGACACCACTTGTTAAATGCAATAAATCCCCACAGTTCGAACACTCAGCTGCAAGAAACTAGGTAGGTACAGTTGCAATGCAAGTGTCCTCAAATTGCATGTCCTTACTCCCCTCCCCCCAATGTGCTAGCAAAGCAGAAAATAAAGCACTTCTGAGCTGAGACAGAGATATCACCACTCACCAGTCAAGAGTATGAAAAAGAACTGAAAAATGCAGGTTATAAATAGTAAGTCCATTCGGACATCAAATAACACTTCCAACGATGTATCCAACCAGTCCAATCCAAGAACGGTTCCGGAAATTTGGCATCTTTCAAAATCAAAAGGGTATAAAGCTAATCAGAAAGGCAACTTATTCGGATCCAGATCCTGTGTCCGAACAAAAAAAAATACAAACGGCTCCGCATGGATTGATCCCTGGATGTAAACGGGGAAGGAAGAGGAGTGTCTGAACCTGCCTATGACTGACATCACTTCAGTCAGACCTGTCTGAAATGATGCCTCAGATTATTTAACGATTAAAAAGCAATACTGCCACGAATTGTTATGGTGAGAGATCAAGTCGATTGGGTAAAAACACACATATTCACACAAAGACACAAGCCAAAACTCGATTGCAGTGGAAAAAAAGTCAAAGCACACTAAGTGCGGCGCCCAGGGATGCCATGGCTCGTGAGATAATGGGGATGGGGGGAGGAGATTGTTCCAATCTCTGGCTGTTCGGGGGAAGAATGAGTTAAAATAACTGTTTGTTCGGCAAAAAGGGATTTGGACAGCAAGACCGTAGTCAGTTCTGCATTGGAAGGTCTTGATGGGATAGGAAGGAGGCACACTAAAATTGAAAGAGTAAGTTATAATTTCGCAGAACAGCTGGAGCCTGTGCTCTTTGCACCCACTTGCCAGAGATGACAAGCCAAGATCCCTCAATAAACCGGATACACTGATGTCTTTGGTGAAAGAGTTGGAAATCATACGTGCTCTTCTCTGTACCATTTCGACATTGGAAACGTCTTCCTGGCAGATTGGGTCCCAAACCGCACTGGCATACTCAATTACAGGCAGGACAAGGGATACATACGCCTTGAGTTTAGCTTCTCTGGATGCATATCGCATGTTTCTGTGGATAAAACCAAGGGTCATTTTGCCTTCTTACGTGTAAAATTGGCGTGGTCTCGCCAGGACAAATCATGGGAAAAGAGAACACCCAGGTATTTAAAGGTTTTTACAGTTTCGATGGGCTGATAGTTTATCTTGTAAATTTGTTCAGCAACGGGGAGTCTGGAACGCTTTGAAAAAAACATGGCCTTTGTTTTTGATATGTTGATTTGCATTCCCCAGGCGCCACACCAAGAGGAGACCAGGTTGAGGTCCGACTGCTGGTATTATCGTCTGCGGAGACAACTGCTCTGCATATCAGGATATCGTCCGCGATCAACCGAACGCTGGAGCGGAGGTCTGCACAGAATATGTTGAGGAACAACAGTGGCCCAACACACTGCCCTGGGGAACACCAGAAGGTACCGGCAATTCACTGGAAATAATATGGTTAACTGAGACAACTTGAGAGCGGTTTTCCAAGAAGTTGCTTATCAATTTTACAAATATGCTGGGATCTTGATAATAGCCAGCCTACCCATGCGATATTTCTGGACCTAAAAAAGGCCTTTGACCTCGTCCTCATGGAAAGCTTCTCCTTAAAATGGCCACGTTGGGCTTTACGTGGCCATTTTAAGGAGAAGCTTTCCATGAGGACGAGGTCAAAGGCCTTTTTAGGTCCAGAAATATCGCATGGGTAGGCTGGCTATTATCAAGATTCCTAGCGATCTCGTCGACTAAGAGCAGCACCTGGATCTAGCAAGACATCTTTTCTCGGAATCCAAATTGGTGTGGATGGAGAATCTCCTTGTCATGCAAGAAGCCCCTAATTAATGAAGCCAGTATCTTAAAAAATTTTGGAACATTATGCAAGTAAGTGAGATTGGACGGTAACTATCTGGCCGGTTAGGGGGCTGATCCTTCTTTTTAACAGGGATAACCACCGCTTTTTTCCAATCAAGTGGCAACTCATCGGTTTGAAAAATCTGTGTAAGGAGAAAAGATAGAATAATGCTTAATGCTGGCGAAAGTTCTCTGAGCAGGCGGCCTGGGAGACCATCTGGACCCATGGCTTTTTTCGGGTTGATTTTTAAAAGAAGTTTCTTGACACCAGGAGCAAGATTTCAGGGATGGGGTAAAAATTGCCAGTGCTATCGGCAGGGGGCAAAGTGAAGGTAGGGTCTGCTAAAGAATAAACGCTGGAAAAGTAAGTGTTTAACACTTCTGTGATCTCTTCAGTGTCAGATGCCAGACTGCCGTTCTGCCCAATGAGAGGAGGGATTTCCCTACACTCCCTCAAGGACTTCAGGTATTGCCAAAATTTGCGACAATGTTGACCCTCCAGAGCTCCACTGATAAATTTCTGGAAAAAAGTAGAGTTTAAGTCCGAGCATTGAGTTCTAAGATTGAAATATCTCTCTCCATCCGATCGCCGTCCACTCCGTTTAAATTTGGAATGGGCACGCCGTTTCCGTTGCAGGAGCTTGTTCAGTTTAAAATTTACCCAGGGATATTTGACGGCAACCTTTGTTTTCCTGCTGGGGATCCACTTAATTAATGACAAAGGGGTATTTTTCAGTGTCAATCAGCTTGCGTTCGTGTGTCTGCTGGAAATCATGTCTCGGGAAAAAAGGGGGTTAGTCAATAAAATTTGATTTATGAGAGGCCATTGAACAGCTGAATAGTCCAGGAATGTTTTTTCGATTTTCTTTTGAACATTCACATCATTATCTGGAAGGGACAAAATAACCATTTCATGATCCGAGATTCCAGGCACCACGATTGCTTCACGGCTTGGCCACTCGAAATTAGTTAACGCGACATTCAGAATGGATTTATAAAAAGGGGTGATACACGTGGGCTTCTTTACCAATGTTCCAAGATTGTACGTGTTAACTATCTTCTTCCAAGCACTTATCATTGTTGTTAAGTGGTAAATACTCAGCGTGGTTTGCGGCACTGCCATCAGCCGCGAAAAAATTTGGGGAATTAACATCACCGCACACAATTATTCTATGATTAAGGGCCACTTGTGCTCCAATAGAATCTTGGAGATCGCCAAGAATCCTGTTACCAGCAGACAAGTTAGGAGGGAAATAGTATACAGCTGCAAGAAAAGCCTCAAAATTCCTTTTGACCATGACATTGCACCACACTATCTCCAAGGGACTCTCTGCGTCCAAATAGGTATTCGCACCGTAACTCACAATGCTCTCATGAACGGCTATAATCACCCCACCACCTCTTTGTGTGCCAGCTCTGTCGCGTCTGAAGATTCGGAAGGACGACGGAAAGATTTCTGCATCACTGACATCGGGCCTCAACCAGGTCTCACACAAAACAACAAGATGAACAGAAACTGACAAGATGATCATGTCAGTTTCTGTCAACCTAGACTTTGGAGAGTAAGGCCCTACAAATGCTGGAACAGGTACCAGTACCGGAAAAACTAAGCACTGGTAAAGTCCAAGTTTTTTTTTAACTATTTATACACAATGCTACCAGTTCAAATAAACCAATGTGCTTTCACATGGATCTGGATCCGGTTCAATCTGGTTTAGCTGGCCCAGTTGGATCCCAACTTCCAACAACAATCAGATTGTTGGGTTGGACACCTGACACCGATTCAGTCATTTTTCAAAAGTAAAATGCAAATGCTTGCGCAGGTGTGGGATAGAAGAAAATAATAGGCAAGTTAGAAGATAAGGATAAAAGAAATGAGGATGCAAGCAAGCAACTCGCATGCTTTCCTGCTAACTGCATAAACAATCTATTCCTTCAATATCAATTAGCTACATGTTGTGGCCAATACCCATTCATTTGTTGAAAAGAAAACAATGACGTTTCGCCAGCAGCTCTACGTCTGGCTTCTTTAGATTACACTTAGGTTCAAACTGCACACATGCAAATGAAATGCACCACAGGCAGAGTGAGATCAGTTCAGGTGGTTGTTTATGAGCAGATTTGGCTGTCATCACAAGAATGACTCAATGACTCATGGTCACTTGTTGTCTTTTGTCATTTCAACTGTCTCTTTGGTATGCTGAGCTACGTACAGAGAGTGCATTCAAAAGTTTTTGCTGTGGCTCGGAATCTGCAGATCTGTACAGATGGTTCAAAGTTCATCTGCAGCCTAGGTCGGATCCAGCATGAACACAGTTATGGTTGGGTCCATGCTGAAGTCAGCTTTCTACAGAAATGTGGGTGGCAATTGGGGGGAAAGACACAGTTTGTTGTGGTTACTGCAGTTTCAGTTCAGCAGAGCTTTGATATGGATTGGATGGTGTCTATCCATATCCAGGCAGAGTGTACCAGGAGCGCCATTTACTGTATTGATGGTTGAAATGATATAAAAGGATTCCAGATGCTCATTGCAGTGGGTATGTTGCCAGCAATAGGTATAAAGAAGCCAAACATAGTGCTCTGGCAAAATTTTTTCTTGAAAAAATTTATTTGCCGGACTGTGTCTTGGCAAATTAATTGTCAATAATAATAATAATAATAATAATAATAATAATTTACTCCGTCTTTGTTTATTAGACATAAACCTGGCAGAGTTAACACTTCCGTGTTCTCTTATACTCAACCACCAAAGCAAGAAATTATCAAAATTCTATGAAGGAAAAGGCAAATGAATGAAATGTCATTTTGTTTTCAACAAATGTGCGGATATCGACCACAAGATGCTGGGTTAATGATAAATTGTTGTAATTTTCAGTTCATGGCGGACGTGCTGTTTTCAATCTTTTCCTTAGTGCTGCCAAAGCCAGTTCCCAAAAAAAAATGAAAAAATAGAAAAACTAATTTTCGTTTCTGAACCACCTCCAGCCAGCAGAAGTACGAGCATAAGGTTCTGCCTCCTCAGCAACAGAAGAATCAATGAATGTCCAGTGTACCGTATGCACATGCATCCCATCCACAACAGGGCACCTTTTCATCCACAAAACCTTTCACAACCTTTCCACAGTCAGTCACATCCAGTGGTTGGTCGTGATCCTTACGTTGGTTTCATTTTCTAAATGCCACCAAATCCTGCACACAGGCATTTGAAGCAATTAAAAATGTTCAAATTACACAATCAAAATACCATGAAGGGACAGCAAAAATTTAGATGGGTAAGCAGAAAAAATATCCTATTGATTCACAGCTAACTTTATGAATTTCAAAACAACAGTAGCCCTGTCCTCCCCAAACACTCAGCATAAATATATGGCATTAGATGAACCATGCTTTATTTCAATTGGGCCTTTGTGTTCAATGATTGCAGAAGGTCAAAATCTCATAGCGACAGGCACATACAGGAAGAGGCACCTGTTTTGGCAAAATGTAATGCAGAGAAAGCACTTTCAAGAAACAGAAAAAAAATGCGAAAAATGCATTGGAGGGAGAACAGCAAAATCCAAACCAGAGTAAAAAAAAAATCAAAAATAACCTGTCCATCAGCAGGGTTGAATAGAGAGAAGTTATAATCATAGGTGAGCTCTTCCCTAGCTTCAATATCCCTGAGACTGAACAGTGCCATTCTGTAAAGACCGTTGACACTCCACTTCTGCATCTCACAATTCGGTTCACACGAATGATTCACAAAACGAGCTGCATGGGATTCCGGCGAAGAACAAGAAAAAAAAAACAGAAGTAAAATATGTAATTATGCAGACAGGACAAATTTAAACAAATTGTGACAAGATTAGTTTTGACAACAAATCAACCCAAAATAGACATCCTGTTCCAACACAGAAACATTATTTAGCTGATTTTTTGTAAAATAATAATTGTAAATTGATCACAAGTCCTGTTATCAATTGTTTACAATGAGTGGAAAGATGCTCTGTTCTGTCAAACTACCAGGAGTCAATCCCCAAGACAGAGACATCTTCCTTTGGCAGTGCCTTTTGTACGAACGTTTTTAGTCATGATCCAACTGTGTTCTCTCTGGATCCAGCATAGCCACCTCACCATCAACAGGGTGTTGTTTTCTGTCCTAAAAACCTACATTATTCCGCAACCCTATCTATCCCTCTCACCTAACATGATGTGCCTTCCTACTGCTGCTTGAGCCATGCCAAAAACCAATGGCCAATTGATTGATGGCCAAGTCTTGCAAACAGTATCAGCCTCAAATCTGACTCTCATTTGTGCTGCCCCCTTCTGCTGTTTTTTTTTTTTTTTTTTTTTTTGAACGGGGCTTTGTCTTCGGCATAGAAACGCTCGTAGCCCCACTGAGACACCAGAACACATCGCGGGAGGGAGGGAAGAAGGAAGGGCAGGAGGGAGGCAGAGAGTGGTTTTGAGGGAAATATGGCTGAAGTTGTTTAATTCTTCTGTTTCGGAAACCACTCCTGGAGCAAGCCTTACTTAGTCAGAAAAATTGATTTTTTCAAAGGACTCAGAGGGGGGTAAGTTTCCCAAAGTAAGTTTTTTTCGCCGTTTTTTCTTTTCTTTAGATTTCTGAAAATGTGCAGGTAGCCTTTTTGAACCATTCTGATGTGACATTGACAATGTTGCTGTCCGTAAAATGTTCTGCAGTTAAGGAGGGTTGGCCGATTAATGGCTATCGTTGCGGCTTGCCAAACGATTAAAAGCAGTATCACCACTGCATTGCTTTTCCTTCCAAATTTAAACCACCCTCACCTGGCATCTTTGTGAAGGAAGAGCACAATAAGAGTGATACGCATCTCATCATCAGAGGAGTTGTCTAACAACTCACGTTGAGTGCCAGAGCAATGATTAACATGGAGGAGCCCATGTTATAGAGATGCACAACCGCACAAATGCTGACACATCCATTGAAGGGGGAACATGAAAAATGGTGTAAGTCAGCCAAAGATAGGTAATGATTCAACCTAGAAAGGCCACTGAGAGGTCACATCATTATTAAGGTGAAAAAAAAACAGTAAAACAAAAGAGTTAGTTAGCTCACCGTCTCCTCCCATCCGGTGGCCATCAATAACCAGACCTTTGTTCAGGTTTAGGCAATAGTGATGCTGATCATTAACGTATATCGTCCGCATTCTGTCTTTGAATTCCTTCTCACTCACAACCTCACCAACATACTCCAACAAGTATGTTGATGCTTTTACTGGCTGTTTGGTGCGGATTCCCCAACCCTGATGATAGAGAGAAAAGAAGCAACAACTTTTTCAACCAACCCAAGGACACAAACAAACAAAGTGATCATCATGAATCAATCAAGAATGCATCCTGACGTGACATGACAGGAATGGAAAGTTCAAAGTCCAGACAGAAAATCAGATTTGGCATGGAACAGTTTTGTGTAGGCAGAAAAGTACCCTTTTTTCATAAAGCTTTTTGGAGAGTGATACGACTGTAACATTCAGACCTCAAAGAAAAAACATCATGGATAGCATTAGTCAATCTGACATTCAATACCACAGGACTGATTTCCAACGTGAGATGAACAAAAAATCACACCACCAAGAGAATGAAAGGTTAAAATGATTAAATAGGTTCCTTCCTGTCACAAAATAACATGACCAGGCTCCACTGCTCAAAGGACAATTTATTGGAAGCTTCAAAGAAATAAAAAATAAAACAAAATAAAATAAAGAAACCGAGCACTTCAAAAAGAAAAAAACTTTTATACTTTTTGAAATCACCAAATACGGAGGTTGTTCAAGTTCCAATGCGCGTTGGCAAGTGATCGATGGAATTCAGGGCTGAAATTTGGTGCACCATTTAGATCTTCTCTAATTAGGTCCTTGCAAAATTGGCACCCTTCTGCCATCTCTAAAACAGTTTCACCAGCTCTTTTCTGAAAAAGCCTTCATGAGGCATCAAAAAGCACTTGTCCACTGCCACTTTCAGCTCCATGACATTTTGGAGGTGCCACCAATGGTTTTCTTTAGCCAAGGTTGGGAAAAGACAGTAACATGCTGGAGCCAGTGTACGAAAAAAGGATGATTGGGCTGTATTTTGATCCTGAGGTCAAGACATGCTTCAACTCCCACAAAGCAGGGATGTTGTCTTCCGGATGAGGGTGTCTTTCGAGGCCTTCCCTCAACTTTTGCAATTCATTTCCGGTCTTACGCTTCAATTCATTTCCAATTCATTTCCGGTCTTACGCTTCAATTCATTTCCAATTCATTTCCGGTCTTACGCTTCAATTCATTTCCAATTCATTTCCGGTCTTACGCTTCAATTCATTTCCAATTCATTTCCGGTCTTACGCTTCAATTCATTTCCAATTCATTTCCGGTCTTACGCTTCAATTCATTTCCAATTCATTTCCGGTCTTACGCTTCAATTCATTTCCAATTCATTTCCGGTCTTACGCTTCAATTCATTTCCAATTCATTTCCGGTCTTACGCTTCAATTCATTTCCAATTCATTTCCGGTCTTACGCTTCAATTCATTTCCAATTCATTTCCGGTCTTACGCTTCAATTCATTTCCAATTCATTTCCGGTCTTACGCTTCAATTCATTTCCGGTCTTACGCTTCAATTCATTTCCAATTCATTTCCGGTCTTACGCTTCAATTCATTTCCAATTCATTTCCGGTCTTACCCTTCAATTCATTTCCAATTCATTTCCGGTCTTACGCTTCAATTCATTTCCAATTCATTTCCGGTCTTACGCTTCAATTCATTTCCAATTCATTTCCGGTCTTACGGTTCACGGCCAGCATAACATGAAATTGGCCGTTCTTGATTTTTCCATGTTTTAGTCAACCCCCCATAATGATCCATTTTGAACCCAAAAAACTGCCCCCATGCCCTCACAATGGTGTTTTGGCATACCCTTATCTTGTAGATCATACATTCATCATGGAATGTGATCGCACAGCTCTTGGGTATGTGGCCATCATGCTTACTTTCATTTCATTGGCCTCTGTGAGTCAAAAATCATGTCAGATTGAGATGCTCCATCTGGCACAGATCCAATTTCAGCAGGAGCACCACGAACGGGCAAATCAGACATGTTGAAACAAAATAAGTAAAACTCACAGCGAATCCGTTCGTAAGATTGCAACAAGTGCGACGTTTCGCTCCCACAGCGTGGTGCTTCTTCAGGCGAACCAGCACAGACTGTGCAACGTTTCGCTCCCACAGCGTGGAGCTTCTTCTGGCGAATCATCAGAAACTCTGCTGGTTCGCCTGAAGAAGCTTCACGCTGTGGGAGAGAAACGTCGCACTTGTTGCAATCTTACGAACGGATTCAGCTGTGAGTTTTATTTATTTTGTTTTAACATGTCTGGCACAAATCCAGTAAGAATGTCAGGTCACGGAAGCGGACATGCTAAATCAACAACAGAAAAGAAACTGTGCATATCATGAAATTGAAATTTTGCACTGAAAATTTTGAACCCACTGAAAATCAATGTCAAAGTATGTAAGATATCAAAAGCTCTGTGGAATTTGAACAGCCTTCGCAGTCAGTTTTATGCTGATTCCAAAATTACCATAACTGTGGCATTATTGGTTGAGGAGGTATCGTGATTCCCGTGCGACACTTTGTTCGTGCGACAACATATTTTCATAAACTGAGAAAATCCACAAAATTCAAGGTGCATTTTTGCCGCTTTCACTTTTTTGACATTTTTCGAACTTTTGAACACTTTTTTTCAGCAGTCCCTCAACCAAGAAGGTAAAAATCGTCATCCCTTACTGAAAAAATCCAGCTATTTTGGCTGACAGAGCCAGAATTGTTGATTTTTTACTCCAAGTTTTGAGTCATTTTTTCCAAACATGTCCTACACACAGTGTACGATTTGTCAAAAATTAATTGGGGGGTATTTTTTTGAAGAAGAAATTAGTTTGGTGTTGTATGATGCATTGCGCGAAGCGCAATGCCAGGGGAGGGGTTCGGGGAGGGGGTGTCCCCCTCCCCAAAGGGGAAGAAATTTTGAAAAAATGGAACCTCAAATGGTGCTCAGAATGCTCAATTTTGGAAAAAACCTTCCATTTTTCTGATATTGCAAAAATCTCATCTTTACTAAGTTAAAACTCCAAATTCATGCGATGCCCATGGCATGGAAAGTGAAAACAAAAAGATTGACAGATAAAAACTGCAATTTGAAAATTTATTTAAGCACTGCCCCCCTCAATTTAAGCACTGGCACTGCGAATTCACCA
>JASGXE010009470.1:0-14954 GCA_030068105.1 Sinentomon sp. SZTP_YWyxl
GGGGGGGGGGGGGGGGGGGGGGTAACGGGTGACCTTTTCCAACATAGAAAAACAAACGCGTGAGAAAAACGACTGCGATTATCGCCGAGCAGACCGTTCCAGCAAGGAATGAAACGGTAAGAAAATTGCGAAAAGACGCAGGATTAAATTAATCGTTACACAATTCAATGACATTTTAAACCTGATGATTTTCTGTGTTAAATCCGTTCCACCACAAACTTTGTGGGAGGTACTTTGTCTTTAAAATTGAAAATAAATATAATTAAAAATATCAGGCAAAGATCAAAATTGAATTGAATTGAATGGAATCGAATCTAACCGAATCGAATGGAATCGAATCGAATCGAATGGAATCGAATCGAATGGAATCGAATCGAATCGAATCGAATCGAATCGAATGGAATCGAATCGAATCGAATGGAATCGAATCGAATGGAATCGAATCGAATGGAATCGAATCGAATCGAATGGAATCGAATGGAATCGAATCGAATCGAATGGAATCGAATCGAATGGAATCGAATCGAATGGAATCGAATCGAATCGAATCGAATGGAATCGAATCGAATCGAATCGAATGGAATCGAATCGAATGGAATCGAATCGAATGGAATCGAATCGAATGGAATCGACGCGAATGGAATCGAATCGAATGGAATCGAATCGAATGGAATCGAATCGAATGGAATCGAATCGAGTGGAATCGAATCGAATGGAATCGAATCGAATGTAATCGAATCGAATGGAATCGAATCGAATGAAATCGAATCGAATGGAATCGAATCGAATGGAATCGAATCGAATGGAATCGAATCGAATGGAATCGAATCGAATGGAATCGAATCGAATGGAATCGAATCGAATGGAATCGAATCGAATGGAATCGAATCGAATGGAATCGAATCGAATGGAATCGAATTGAATGGAATCGAATCGAATTGAATCGAATCGAATGGAATCGAATCGAATGGAATCAAATCGAATGGAATCGAATCGAATGGAATCGAATCGAATCGAATCGAATCGAATGGAATGGAATCGAATGGAATCGAATCGAATGGAATCGAATCGAATGGAATCGAATCGAATGGAATCGAATCGAATGGAATCGAATCGAATCGAATGGAATCGAATTGAATGGAATCGAATGGAATCGAATCGAATCGAATGGAATCGAATGGAATCGAATCGAATCGAATCGAATCGAATCGAATCGAATGGAATCGAATGGAATCGAATGGAATCGAATGGAATCGAATGGAATCGAATGGAATCGAATGGAATCGAATGGAATCGAATGGAATCGAATGGAATCGAATGGAATCGAATGGAATCGAATGGAATCGAATGGAATCGAATGGAATCGAATGGAATCGAATGGAATCGAATGGAATCGAATGGAATCGAATGGAATCGAATGGAATCGAATGGAATCGAATGGAATCGAATGGAATCGAATGGAATCGAATGGAATCGAATGGAATCGAATGGAATCGAATGGAATCGAATGGAATCGAATGGAATCGAATGGAATCGAATGGAATCGAATGGAATCGAATGGAATCGAATGGAATCGAATGGAATCGAATGGAATCGAATGGAATCGAATGGAATCGAATGGAATCGTATGGAATCGAATCGAATCGAGTCGAGTCGAGTCGAGTCGAGTCGAGTCAAATCGAATCGAATCGAATCGAATCGAATCGAATCGAACCGAACCGAACCGAATCGAACCGAACCGAACCGAACCGAATCGAACCGAACCGAACCGAACCGAACCGAATCGAATCCAATCGAACCGAACCGAACCGAATCGAACCGAATCGAATCGAATCGAATTGAATTGAATTTATGGGTTTCCCCATGCAAATAAATATGATACATACCTATACCCAACAAATTTTCACGTTCACCCTTGGAGGTTGAAGTTTTTTTGGAATTGTTGTGTGGTGTTGCTTTGTTTTTTCGGTCATAACCTAGCGTTTCAACGCTTTATTCACCTCGGGTGCTGAAAGTTTGCTTTTTTCAGGTTGTTCGAAAAGACAGGGTGCCTCATACATCGCATCGCGGGCTTCAAACAGTCGAACCTGGAGCTTTTCGCACCTGTCAGATTAAGCTGATTTTCTTGGGCAGGGCCAGGCTAAATGCCCGACCCCTTAAAAAAGTGATTGAAGTGGAGTTTAATATTTCGTCCAACTGCCATCATGTAATTCGTCTTCTGTCAGGCGGCGGGGCATTGATGATGTCAGGTTTCTGAAGTACAGTATAAGCGCAGTTATCTCCGAACATGGGCGACAGGTCATCGCCGCAGCGATTACGCGAAAAGGCGAATCTGCCGCCCTTTCTTCGACGATATTGTTTGTTTTAAAAAAATATCGACAAATAATCATTATGAGAGAAAAAATTGCTTTTGAAAGAGCGTGCAGGGTGCTCGGTAGGTCGAGAGTTGGAGTACCGGAAGTTTGTCGAAAAGGAAAACCTGTTGGCGCTATCGCAGCATGTTTGTGAAGACTGAAGGGACCTACGCTGGGGCTTGCCTTCGCGCGCTGCACCTGCAGCTCACCTCCTTGGAGGTTCAGACCTTTGCACGGAACGGCCAAAACTAAGATCCTCCTCGGCCCTGGCCAAAACGTCCAAAAAAGATTTCCTTGGCCCTGGCCAAAAAACGTCCAAAACGGCCGTTCGGCTCTCGTGATGATCTCCAAGTTTAAGAGAATTTATTCTTCCTGGTGCAACAAGAAAAAGACCTATTGACCCCCGATGACTCTCACTCAACATGAACAAAGAAGGTTGGACTTCGGAATACCTGAAAACATGTGGACGATGGAGGAATAACTTTCTTGATCTCATCAGCGAAATTCCGCCAGTTTCGGGCAAGTTAGAATAGTTTGTTATGTTTTGGAAAAGTTGGAGTTTGCATTCTGGGTTTTGCTCGAGCCGAAATTGTCTCAAGTCAGCTCTCGAAAGTGAAAAGGGCTGGGCGCCTCACTTGAACGTAATGAAATTGGCCGTTGTGATCGAGTGACATTATTGAACAACACAATTTATTGCTTTTCATTGGCACACCCCAAAAAGCTAACTGGCAAGACATAGAAGAGGAGTTTAAATGATGGGCGACATTCTTGTTGTTGGGTGACAATTTCAACTGGTTCTGAATCAAAAACAGTGTGCGGCATGGAAGACATCTGAGCGCTCCTTGCCTCACTGCTTGGAAAGGGCCCAAAACAAATTCTGAACCTGAAAAACAATTTCCTACCTTTTTTATTAACAAAGACTGAAATTTTGCGTTGTTTTTTTATTCCTGGCCATCTTGCGAGAAATTGCCCTTTCGCGGCCAGAAAATGCATGGATGCAGAAGTTCAAACACGATGACAACAGAAATTGTTTTGTCAAAAAAATCTGTATCATTTGTGGAACTGTTTTTGCAATCATGGTCGCTGAATTCTAGGTCGCAATGAGTGAGGTTGGTGCTACGGCCATTGTCCGGAAATTGATCTTTTGGAGCCTTCCATGGGGCGAAGAAGGGGTCGGATAACAATGAGGCTCGGGTCGGAATTAACGCCAGGTTAGCGGGATCCCTTGATAGGTCGGTTCGACAGGTTTCGATCTCTGGGCAAAATTTTGGAGCGTTTCAGGTTCTCCCTTTTTGATCGTATCGGAATTTTCATGTTTATGGCTTCTTGGCCCAGTCACAGTGAAAATGAGTCACTGCAATTGCTTGCAGACGTTTCGAACTCCAAACGAAAAATGGTTGATCATTAAATCGACATAATTTGAAGCGATTTTTGCAACCAGCGTTCATTCCTTCCATTGTAACATCGCATTTCTTTTGAATGCTCTTGTTCTGTCCTTTGGCGTTGCATTTCAAGCATTACAGCGATTTTTTCATCGAATGGGCAGAGCTCGGCGAAACACAATCACAATGTGATTTCAAGTTTTGTTGCACCATGTACGTTTTCGACTCCTCGCAAATTCCACTGTGTTCTTGCCATTGACCCGGATTGCGGAAAAAGCGAAAAAGCATGCAAAATCAAAACGAATCAAGTCTGATATGCTCGGCTATGTTCGCCGATAAGATCGCTCATACTGTATAGTTTGGCCTGTTTCTCAGTTGCAGGAAACGAGCACGAATGAGCAGCCACATTTGTTGCTCGTTTTGAGTAGCTCTCAAGGCGAAGTTTATGCCTTGACTGGTGAGACCGGTAGTTGGAACGGTCGCGCATACATATGTTGGTCACATGAGCAAACAAAAGACCTGAATCCGCGTCATAGTTCCCCATACCAGAACCGGGCTTGGAAAAAGGCGTCGTATATTATACAGTCAGTTGCATGGCACCCTGTGCGCTATTCGCCTTCGCAAGTTCAGAATGAGCAGCATGAGCAGCATGAGCAGCATTTCTGCTAAATTAGGTTGAAAAAATGAAGGAATGAAACTCTCATCCCAACCGTTAGGTGAAGCCCGGCTTGCATTGAGCTACCTCCCTGATGCGAATAACACAAACAGAGAGCTCATACTTCAAAACACACAGGTGTACATGCACAAACAAGGAAGGAGAAAGAAATGAAGTGGATAAATGCTTGTTCTTACGGCAAGGAAATTGAAAAATACTAATTGATCCAAATTGTTTAATAAAATTGTTGTTGTGGGCGATTAATACGTCAACGTGACATCCGTTAATGGTAGTCACACGATGGCAGCCCGAGAGTGAGAAAAGATAATGTTTTTGGGGTTTCAAAGAATTGTTCAGAGGAAATCTCCAACAGTTGGCAAAACATTCCAATTTTGAAAATCCATCAGTGCAGGATTGGTGGTCTTTGTAATTCCAAAGAATTGGTACGTTTTTCCATGGATGCTTCAGTGGTGCAAACACCAGCCATCTGACAGTCTACTTGGTCAAAGGCGTTTTGCAAAACAGGTGTTCACGATCAAGCAGCAATTACTTTTCAAATGCGTTCTCGACGTAAATGCACAGTTCCTTCTTTCTGCATTTTCTGCAGTCGACTTCATCGTTAAAATTCCAGTGCGCCTTGCCGGGGTCCTTCTAAAAAGTGACGGATGCGATTTTCTCCATCGGAGAAAAAAAATAAAACGTTAAAGAAGAGAGGGTGTAAAGGTAAATAGACACTTGGGTTATAGAGGTACCTATTCATGAAGCACGCAAAAAGAAAAACCAAATTAAAGGAGGTCTTTATTAATACACAAACAACGAAATTAGCAAGCAATAAAAGCACTTTATTCTTTTGTCAGCGTTAATGCAAACTGAAATCTTTGACAACAGGATCAAATTCAAGGAGGTCGCTCGAATTCTTCGCAAACCGATATCCCCAGACCTGCATGGCTCTCGAGCAAACGCGTTGAATTTGGTCCACTTCGGCGAAACTGAGTTCAGATTTCCAGTGCAATGCGGCTGCCTTCGAATCGCGATATGTACTGAAGCTGTTGCCACTGTTACGCTGAACACACCCGTCAGATATCGGCCGGCAAATATCGACAAAAAAGAAAAAGGATCATCATTATTTTGTATTGCGATATTGTTGCAAAAATCAATGACATTTTGGTTTGGTGTCAATCCAGGTCATATGTTTCATAAGACCCCTCAGAAGCAGATTTGTCAAAACCTTAGCCTTAGTATTCATTGATATAAATGCTTTTAGAAGAGTAGGCAGGGCCTATATGAATGAATGATGGAACTTTAAGTTTTTTCCAAACTTTCAGTGATGGATTATAGTAAGCGGCGTTAATGCGTTTGATATCGTAATGTTTAATTATTGTCGCAGTATAATCGCAACTTTTACAGCAGTTTCGTTACCAGCAGAGAGTGGCCGTTTTCGAGCTGCAAAATAAAGCGGAGAAATTCCTGACCGTCTTTCGTTTTGTTTTCGGTTATTTTGGAGTTACCTTGTGAATTTATCTTTTCTCCTCTGGACGATGGTAGCACATTTCTCCTTGTGTAAAAGATTGTGATCGCTGATGATCCTTTAGCAAATTTCCGCAGTGTGACGGTACGTCGTTTTTAGGAGTTTGGGAATAACTGCCTACAGGACAAATATCACCCAACGGGCCACTTAGCCCTCACCGTGGACTGTGCCTTTGAAAGTCCACAGGGACTGTCACTATGATGGTAACGTTTTCCAGTACGGCGAGAAAAAGGTGGCCTCCAGGACATCAACTCTGCACCCAAATACCAGATGTAGAAAACTTTACGGCCACGATCCATTTGGAAATATCAACCCTTAACGCGTTAGCAGATCTCCGTGATAAAATCGCCGTCGCTGAATTCTATTGCCAGAACTGTTGTCAGCTCAACGTTGCACCGAGGTGGTACTTTCGTGGACTTTGCGACTTTTCGGTGGACACTAAAATTGTTGCAATCATACTTTACCAGCGTGTAGAATGCTCTGATGCTCAAACAGGCAATGTGTTGGAAACTCTTCAAGTAACACAATCTTAATCAATGTAGAACATGAAAGCTTATGTGGCACTCATGAAGAGGTAATGATGGCACAAAAATCGGAGAGGAAATAGGGATAAAAAATTATAAACGGAAATGAAAGGACGGCGTTTTTCAAATTTCCTGTTGAATGCAAAATGCTCCTCTTCTCCCAAATTTTGACAAAATATTGGTAATGCCAAATAATTTATCAGACCAATATGTTTGGCACACAAACGAAGTTCCCGTTTTGGAACGTTAGGACGTCAATGCCACCGTAAAATATCATTCACGGTCCACTGTCCAATTGCATCCTAAAATTTCATAGAACAGAACGGAACCGTAGCACTCAGATTCCACCGTGCCGCAGAGTTGCGGCCACTTTCACTGCAGCATTATGGGAAATGAACGCTTAAAATATCGAAATGACTTCGGTTTCTGGGGGCTCCTTCTCAAACTCCCGCTACAGCCTCCTGTCCTTTAGAACCTATCTGAGGCTATAGGTCCTTGTCTTCATAAATTTTGCTGAGGAAGGCATCGCAAAAACCTAAAAATGAAATTCCTGGCAGTGCGTCTGCAGCAAAAAGAATCCGTACTTCTTTCATGGAATGGATACTTTTTCGATGTGATAAAATTATGCAGTGAAATACTGTACTGAGTGAAGTGGATTCAGTCTGTGGAGCAGTCAAAAGAAGATAATCTTGCCAACCTTGGTGTGAGATTCCAAAAACCGCACAATATTTTTATGCACGTCCAGACCAATGAATTCAAATAAGTCCTTAACAGTTTGGTTCAGATTGGAAGTAAGGTCTTCGTAGCGGACAACTCTGCAAGAAGGGAAAGAGTTTTGGCTCATTAAAAACGCCAGCAAAAGTTAGTGCCTTACTTGTATTATATGTCTCAATTCTATGTAAAAGGACGTGATATATGGGATGGCTATAATTTTTATTTGCATATGTTGGGACAAGCCCGGAACCAAAGAACACGGGCCGAAGCCGCAAGTAACGATTCTGAACAATAGAGTGTCATGCATCTGGAAGGGATTTCAGTGTTTTCAGGACAGGTAATTTTCCTTTTTTTCACAGTTGCAGTCTCCAGTTTGGTAAATTGACTGGGTTAAATAGCCGAAGAGATCGTGGGTCGGGTTTTTGGGAACACAAAAGATTCCGTGAGTGACTAGGTGATTAATCAAGCAACGACCCTTATCAATCTCGTTTGGTACGCTGATGCTTTGGAAAACGTCTACCGTGCGGTTGTAGGCTTAAATGTAAATTTTATCGCTACACAACTAGTATGTCTGACGTTATCATTCCTCTTAACCTCGATCCATTACTTGTAGAAGGGCGGGTGAGAGGCTGTCTTCCCTCTCAAAAAATGGATTTTCTGAAATCCAAATTCGTGATGACTTTTTCTCCAGATTTTAATGTATCTAAGGCGATCTCTCCCCCAAAGACGAATTCAAAATCCCGTTTCACAAGTCAAACTCATTTCTCTTTTCATTCTTTCACAGAACTTTATCGTCGTGAACTCCCTGATCCAAGCAACTCCCCAATCTCAGCCCCTTCGATCCACGTGAATCACACTGTGTTCCATTGAATTCTCTGGCTTTACTTGCACATGCATCGAAGGCTGATCCATAACAAAGACCGACATTAATATTCGCGGCTTCATTGTGTTCAAATTAAACGTATCGGCGTTGCCATCTTTCGAAACACGGCCGAGTTATGAATTCTTAAAAGGCATCTGCTGTTGAAAATTGAAATTTGTTTGTGCAAGTTTTCAGTTTACACACAGGTCTGCCTTAGAGATTGTAGTAGCCCTCTCCTTTTTCTGTCGTTTGCTGCGTAAAGATAGCGTGCCTGGGCCTCTTTCTGAGGTATAGCGGTGCATTTGAGTTTCTTTTGCGCCCAGTTTTCGTTGCTTGTTTTTGTTGTGAAGGAGCATGGATGATATTCATTCAGCATTGGTCCGTTTTTGGCAATTTTGCTAGCATATTTCGTGAACATCGTAAATTTTTATTGGCGATGGTGCAATTTTAAGAGATATTGATTAATCATGCTCGGGGAGCCGATATGTGTATACCTTCTGATGCATGCATCGCATCCACCATTGTAACAGTTATGTCCCCGGGCTGGCAATTGGATGTGTATACTATTACCTATTGGTATCTATTTCATCATTCGTGCTCACCATTATTGTTCCTTTTTAGTTATTTCTGTCAGCTTCGGGCTTTAATGCAGTTTATTTTACTTTGAAATCGCAATACCCTTTGCTGCAATAAATCACGCATCTAGACTCACAAATGGGTGGATTTAAAAAAAATACAAATGGTCAGCAACATTTGATGAAATTTTACCTGTTTCGTTCCTTTTTTATTATTTGGACTAGTTTCTGTGTATATTGAGTGTACAAAATCTGACTTCAGCAGAGCTGATTGTGATCCGGGCTGACACTGCTGGCCTATTGATGAAGATGGCCTCACAGTTTTTGTCACTGGTGTCACGACCCAAAATTTTGAATTTTTTGCGATGTTCTGCAAACTTACGGTCGAGATCACAAGTTGAACTGTGTTTTGGCTTCAACACGCTTACTCTACGTGGCAAACTATGTCCAAATAGAAAAAATGTGTTTTTCGGAAATCTTAAATTTTATTACATGGGATGGTAAATTTTTTAAAAAATTGCACGCAATGTCAAAGATTAAAGAAGGGATAAAAAATCAAAACCCCCCATTTTAGTCTGAAGCAGCTATTTATCTTCACATATATCCCATGTGTTCATCAAATACGTAAATTTCTCAGCCAACCTGCAAAAATAACCGATTGAAATGTTGTGACACCAGTGACTATAATGTGACACCGGTGACATAAAAGTGCTACTCTTTTTATTGTTTTACGATTTCTGCAAAAATAAAAATCCTAATGCCAATAAGTGTGTCTCGTACCCAGTTATTGATGTCATTTTCTGTCCCTGTAAGCACTTCCAACTAAGTTCCAAGGAAGAGGGCAACATAATTAGAAGTAACAGAATGAGAATTGAACTAGCCCGACGACTCTGATGCTCTGCAATCCGATCGCAACCAAGCTTCCCGTCAGTGTGACGTATGGGGAATGCAGATCAGCACCAATAGAACCACAATCAATGGTTTTTTTCACGAAGGCCTCTCGCAACACCTGCGGTAGGTATCTCATACACAATAGTTGGCAGTCGATTGAAACTTTCAACCATTTTAAGTATTTATAGGTGTTTTCTTAAACTCTAATCTCTCTTGGAAACACCATATAACACTCACTTGTGAAAAAGCTAGTTGCATTCTTCGCTTTATATTCATAAATATGCGACATGAATCCAGAACAGCCAAGCGCGAAGCCAGGCTTTCCCCATTCTGAAGTATGCTTGTGCTGCCTGGGACCCCATCAGCCAGTGTGATATCGCCCGAATAGAATAATCTGAAGAAGAAGAGCTGCTCGCATATAGTGATTGGATCGCTTTCAGGCAATGTTATAGCGTTTCCGCAATTTTGAAGGAACGTGGCATGGCAGATCAGACAATGTGCTTTCCTTCTTAGCTCCCTTTTGCACATCCAATCAGCATTTCGATCCTTTTCTCTGTCGCACTTACGTGGTTGTAATGCACTCCCTACTTCCTCACCCATCATACAGGGAGCGTCTGCTTCCCTGGGCTCTACGCCGGCGTTATACATACTCGTACCTGGCTCTTCATTCCTTCGCCCAATCTTTCATCCATTTCACTTGATCGTTTTTATGAACCTTTTGTTTTTTTAAATTTAATTGACATGATTTTTACATGATTTTACATGATTTTCGACTCAAAACTTTGTTTCGAAAAATTTCATGCGTAGGTTCTTCACATTGTCTAAAAGAAATCGTTCTTGTTTTTTCACATTCTGTTTTTGTTTTATTGCAATTTTTCTCACACAGAGCCTGCTGCTGTTATCATATCGTTCAAAAATGGCGATTCTGTGCTTTGTTTCTGTTTCCTTGTTCCTCCGGCAGAAATGAATGTACCACCACTTTATGTCGGTACTCCTTCATTTTGGCAAGATTTCAACCGATTTGAGCTGAATAGGGCTGCGGAAAAGAAAAGTTTTCTCCGGATACCTGGTGACAGTTTTTCTCTTCAAGCAGATTCACGAACTGTTGAACACTCGTTACAATTTTGCAGAAATGTTCAAAAAATTATCAACTCCACTCCACCCAGTTCAACTTAAAGGAAGATAAATGGCCACATTTCCGAATCTCACTGAAATTGCATGCCTCAAACTCGAAGTTGGTCCTTTCCTCAAGACCATGAGGCTATAAGTTTGGACAAGCGCTGAGTGGAAGCTGAGGCGAATCAAGCAGACTGGCGTGTCCACTTTCGAGGATTGCGTGTTTTAAACATATTTTTGGAAAGTTTAAATTGTTGCAATTGGCAAGCTGAATGAAATCATTGTCAATTATGCAAGTGCCAGTCTCATCTTTAGAGAGAAGATGTTCGGTTTCTCTAATGCAAAATTGGATGAAACTTCAAGAAATAACCAATGTGCTGATTGACTTTTCATGCAGACATGTCGACCAGTCCATAACGCTTACAGTTCGGAATACCGGCCGACATTTCAAAAATGCTGACCTGAATGCGTTTTCACACACGGTCAAGTCGCCCAAATAAGATGGGAAGAACAGGCTATAGGAGGTTAGGTTAGGTTGCAATAGGCTAGGGTTGGTTTGGGTCGGATTAGTTTTAGTATATCACAGAGCACTGGTGCAAACTCGTCCAGTCCAATATCGGCAGGTATTCCGAACTACCACTTCCATATCAGCACAAGCAACAACAAAAACACGCAACACACCACGGTGGCATACAGAAAGTTTTGCAGCAAGAAATGGGTTTTGGTTCATCAGCACAATATCACAACAGCCCCAATTAATAAATGTGTAAAAATCAACAGCAGTCTGCCGCATCATTTTCCAACTACGAATATACCGCGACGAAATAGTTGACTGAAAAATACCAGAATTAAGAGGTCAACTGTGACGGAATTGAAGCTGCTAAAGGCAACAATTTAAAGTTGGAGAAAAAATAAAGGTTGCCATGGCAACCTGTAAATGCGATCTCAGCTGGCTCACTCTGACTCAAGCTCAACCTCCGCTGAGGCCGAGGGTGAGAGTTGAAAAAGTAAATACCTCTTCATGTGGTCGAAAAACGAAAAAAGACACAGAAGTCATAGACAGTGTCACTGGTGTCACGTTTTCAGCGTGACACCCACCAGTGACCGTGACACCGGTGACAATTCAGCGAAAAAATCGCTTTGTACAAAATGTTAACATCATAACCAGATGCTCTTCCTGCCCGTAAACGATCCTGGCGCCAAGGCTGCACTTTTTTCCGATTATTTTTCTTCTGCTCGTCAGCCAGTTTCAGTTCTCTCCCAAACAAGTGTTTTGTCTGCCAATCGCTCCAACTTTGTCATCGATGATGTTCATGTTGTAAATCGCTCATTTAGTAATGATAATACTGTCTGTTCAGCTAGCGGTGTGTTAAAGTTGTTACTGAAAATTGATGCCAAAAAACCACCAGGTCCAGATGCTCTTCCTGCCCGTCTTCTAAAAGAGCTGGCTCCATCTTTGTGCGCTACCTTCACAGCTCTATTCAATCTCATTTTTAAAACGGCCACAATTCCCGATGATTGGAAACGTTCCTTTGTTACGCCAATACTTAAAAAGGGGGCTCAGGCTAACAAGCCAAAAGGATATCGCCCAATTTCGCTCACCTGCATTTCATCAAAAATATTTGAACGAATTTTATACAATCAAGTGGTCCTCTTTCTTGATAGCATTGATTTTTTTCATCCGAATCAGTTTTGTTTTAGAAGAGGACGTTCTTGCGAAACCCAGTTAGTACTTTTTGTTGACGACGTTGTCCAATCCATGGACCGCAAAATTCCGGTTGATGCCATATTTATTGACCTTGAAAAAGTCTTAGACATGGTCCCGCACGACCATTTAATTGCTAAACTGCGCTCCCTAAATTTTCCACAAGATTTGTTAAATATCATCAATTCTTTTCTTATTGGAAGGACTCAGCAAGTAGTCGTAGATGGAGTTTTTTCACTTCCAAAAATGTCCCATTCGGTGTCCCGCAGGGTAGTGTGATAGGCCCATTGCTATTTTTAGTCTATATTAATGACATTACTAATAATATATCCTCTTCAATCCGACTTTATGCCGACGACATAATTATCTATCGCTCTATGGCATCTGCATCTGATTATCGAATTTTGTCAGAGGATCTTGCAGCGGTTGACGATTGGTGCGATCAATGGGGTATGGCTGTCAATATAAGGAAAACATTTGTTACCCGATTTGGAAATAAATTCCGCTGTCCAGTCCCCTTTCCAGACTACTCTCTTAGGAATCTTCCACTGACTGTTGTTTCCGAAATAAAATATCTTGGCGTAACCTTTAACAATGAACTTACTTGGAGTGATCATATACAGACAATTATAAAGAAAGCTTCATCAACATTAGGATACATCTCCCGCAATCTTAACAATGCCTCAACTGCAGTAAGAAAACGAGCATATCTCACTTTGGTGCTTCCAATTTTGGAATATTCCTGTGTCGTCTGGGACCCCACAAAAAGGGGCGACATTAACGCCCTGGAGAGTTTTCAGCGTAGAGCTGCTAGGGTGATATCAGGTAATTTTGAAAGAGGTTCCAGTTACACGGCTATTTTAAGGGATTTGAACCTCCCTAGCTTAGCTTCGCGCCGCATAAATCGTAGGCTTTGCCTACTTGGTGATGTGGTCTGCAAACAGCTCGATGCTGTTCCCCTTCCTGAACACTACCGCATAAAGATTCCACAACGCCGCACAGACAATGGCCTGAGTCTCTCTCATCCTCTTGCCAACGCAATGTTCTGAGTTGCTCATTTTTTCCTCGCACAATTTTGGATTGGAATGGTTTAGGACGTGATTCTCCGATTATATCACATTACCTTACTCTCAGAGATCGCACCAATCCCACTCATTAATTCTTTTTTTTTTTTTTTTCGACTTTTGATTGTTAAACTGTCTGCGTCTTTGTACCTATTGTTTCCTTTATTTTGTTTCTTTGTGTTGTTTTTATCATCTCTGACTGCTGCTGATTGCAGCTCATTCTTGCTCCACCCATGTCTTTGTGGATGCTATTGTTTCAATAAATAAAAAATAAATAAATAAAAATAAGAAAAGTGCTATACTCCTGGGACATACTGTCCTGGATGCCACAATTTGGCCAAAACAGGATTTCTTTTATTTCGATGCAAATTAGAAAAAACAGCGTGACACCGGTTACAATGAATAAACCTACTCGTCTGTATGTTGCGAGAAATGAGCCATTGTTTCCAAACATCACCTCATCAAATTGATTGACAACATCATTTGTCAACAGATTGTGCAGTGTCTTTTCCAAATCTATTCGGTCAAATAAAGCTTTTCGTAGAATTCCTTTAAAAATCCAAAAAAAAAGTCAGTGTGACACCGGTGACATCATAAATCCGGTTGCCGAAATCTGACTTGAAAAATCGTAGAAAAAATTATTCTAGAAAAATAAATTTTGGCTTATTGTCATGTTTTTTCCCGAGACGTGAATCTGGCGAGAGAAAAACACAGCTCAACCTCGGCAAATGTCTGCAGCATTTGTTGAATATCTGCCGCTGGCACTCATGACTCCTCAATGTTGTAGTTACACCCATTTCAGATTTGCTGTTTCTCAAAATCTGAAAAATGAGTAAACTAAGGATGTTGTTTATTTTTAGCAGATAAAAAAGGACAGCTGCAAAGCTACATGAAAAATGCAGACAAAACATACTAAATCAAAAGAAATAATGCATGACTTGAATGTCTCTATTTTTTAAATCCACCCAAATAGCAGAGTTTTAGATTTGTGATGAAATTTTTTGGTTGTTTATTTCTCGAAGCAAATTGCAGAATACGACAAAAAACGAAAGAAGGCCATCGTTAGGAATATGAGCCTACCCGTTTATTGTATTTTTGTTTTTAAGACGTTTTGCCGTTCTGCCTTAATTTACGCGATGTTTTCAGCCAAAATATCACAGAATGAAAATGTTTACCTGCTTGGGGAGCCTTGCAGCATAGCGATGGGATAGTGATTGAGTGGTGTTTCTTTACATCCAATTTTATTTCAAAAATGCGATTTACCTGCTTGGGGAGCATAGCAGCATAGCGATGAGATAGTGATTGAGTGGTGTTTCTTTATATCCAATTTTATTTCAAAAATGCGATTTCCTGTCTCACAGCTCTCGCATTTTCGACAGAGTGGAATGGGCTAATCTGATACGAGCAATTGTCAAAATATAAAGTGGAAAATGACCTCGAGGAAGTAAACTTAATATTGGAAAATAATAAGTCTTACACATGTAGAATTACACATGCAAGTTATTGAATCCTTTAAAATTAGCCACCTCTATAAGAGTATAGCGCAACAAATTTCTGGTTGTTATATTAATTCATTAACAACAA